>JBCEWB010073901.1:0-13122 GCA_039654565.1 Peronia peronii | reverse complement strand
TTGTGACCCCCTGTGCGGGTTTGTTTTTTTTTTTTTTTTTTTTGCAGCGTTTTTTTTTTAACAAAGACACGTCGAGATAACCACCAGGAAGGAGGTTGAAAGACGAAACTAACAAAGCTGAAGCGAGATAACCTCAACTAGGAGGTTGAAAGACGTATTATAGAACGTAACCCACCTGAATGAGACAGGCCTTTGCTAAACTAAAGGCACGATTTTGCAGGTTTTAAACAGCCGTGGAAAGGCGGCGGTCCTTGTCCCCGTCAGCTGGCACATCAGTGATATCATTTAGGTGGATCATCTTATGTCTGCGGCACTGAAGGACGTCAAACTTCAAAGGTAGCCATCCTTTCTCAAACACCGTATTAGTTGCTATGGAAATGATGATCGTCAGTGTCAACCCTAGCAACATGGCGAAAGTACGGTGGGGGAAAAGCTGAGTTAAAGTCGCCTCGTCGTAGTAAGGAAACTTGATGACAGCCGGCATCTTAATAACGGGTTCGCCACTGAGGATACGAATTATCAGGGAGACGAAAAAACCGACGAGACAACCGTAGGAATTGGACTGGGGCATCCACAGAACGAGGGTCAGCTGAGGGAAGAGCACCACGTACATCAGATCCGAGCACAGGACAAAGAGGCCATAGATAGTGGTGGAGAATATCGCTACCAGTGTTGCTAAAGTGCCGGAGACGATGATGACGCTTCGCAAAACCCATGCCAATTCTCGTTGGGTAGCCTGTGAATCAAAGCCAAACGACAGATTAGGAGGACATGTGTAGATCTAACTACAACAGTGGAGGTGTTGGTTCTAGATTAGGGAGGAAAAAGGATGGGAAATTTGAGTTCATGTCTATCAATTCTAATATCTGACACACTGCTTTTCGCACAGTTGAATGTACGTCCCATCTGTCTATCCATTCATGTGCAACCCAATCTGTTCAACCATCCCATTTACATCCATCTATTCATCCATTTATTCATCCATCCATCCACCCACCTACCCACCCAATCATGATTCCATCCATCCATCCATCTTTCTGTCCATACATCCAACCATCCATCCATCCATCCATCAGCCCTTTAACCTTCAATCCAAACATGACGTAGATAGTTTTTATAGTAGGTAGAATAACATAAAAGAAACTTGGTTAATATCCATTACTTTTACTGACAAACACGAGGATCAATAGTAACAGTGAAAGAAAAGTAATGCTGTAGTGGACGTAAATGAAAAAAAAGTTATAAAACTAAATTCAGTGGAGTTCGTAAGCAAAATCAATATCAGATCCTACAAACATCAGCAAATCCCATTTGTACAGATTCATATCCCAAAGTGACACCGTCTGTGCACCCCGCTTGTTAAACACCCTTGGATTCTTCTATTCCAAATTGATGAGCCTATATCCTTAGGTTTCTAAAGTTCAAAGCTCTATTAATTTCTTCATAGAATGTCCATAGCTGAGTTTATCCAAGAAGTAACGCTGCCCTGCCCCAAAGGACTGAATGTGCTGCAAAAGATGATCTACTCCTTCTTCTTCTTAGGCCCTAACTCTGTCTAGGGTCATTAAGGCGCTTTCTGGTGAGTTGTGCACTAAATATAAATCTTCTTTGTTCGTCGCTGCTGTGGGCCAGGGTCTGGATAGCCACAAATGTTCTCTTTGTCCATTCAAGCTGGTCCATCTTTTCTTCTGCCCAACTTTTTTTTTTCGCTCCCCATTTACTGTTCCTTCTAGCACAGTTGAACCAAGGCCAGTGAACCTTGTCACATAGCCTTACCATTTTAATTTCCTGTTCGTCACAAAATTGTACGAGGGTCCTCCCGAGCGCCTCTGTGTCGTTTTTTTTTTTTTTTTTCGGATGTGCGTGTTAGAAATGTGATCCAAGAATGAGATACTTAAAGTGTTTCAGTAGCAGTTTATCTCCAGTTCTTGTATTTTCTATTGCAGTTTGGCTATCAAAGTCTATGCCTCGCATGCATATAGAAGGATGACGAATACCAGTGCCCGCAAGAGTCCAAAATCTTGTGTTTCATGGTGATGTTATCATCTCTCCACACTGGATTGAGTCTGGCTAATGCAATCGTTGTCTATGCAGTTTGTACGAGGATTGATCTGTTTCTATACTTTGCTTCGCCGTTTTCTTCTGTCCGTGTTTTTTGGGTTTGTATTTAACAATACATCAGTACGATCACGGCTGGATTGCGCCCCACGTGGTTGAAGACGTTTACAAGTCAATCAGGTATTTCAAAAGATGTATATAATATGGGGTATCTAACAGTGTAAAAGAGAGAGGTGTCAACAACAAAATTATTATTAGTAGTAGTAGTAGTATATTATAATCTCTTTTCTTTTCAATATTTAAAAATTATTTTTTAATATTAACATATTATTACTTTTATTATTACTGCTATCATTATAGAATTACTATTTGTATTTAAGATTGCTGATTACAATTATCATCATTATTATTTTGTTATTACGGTTATAATAATGATGATTATTGTATTAGTATTAATAGGACTGTATTGGTAGTATGACCATAGATCGCTTCGTGGGTGTGTCAGGAAATGCTAGGTTTGTTTACCTTGGTTCTGATGATGTCGTGGTAGATGTTTTTGGTGAAGACAGAACTGGTGGAGAGGATGGTGGAGTCACAGGAGGACATGACGGCGGCCGAGACGGCGCCAACGCCGATAATGGCCACAGGTAATGGAGTGAGATACTGGAGGGTCAGCGGGAGGATGTAACTCTGCATGTCTTCAGGGAGCGGGATGGGACCGCTGTAATCCGTGGCATTCCAATCTGCGCGATGATTAATATTAGCGAATAAGGTGAGGTAAGTACGATGAGATAAATGATTATAACGTAACATGACATGACAATACATAACATAACATAAGATAACATGAAATGTAACATAACATGTAACAGCATAAAATAACATGTAACATGACACAACATAATATAACATAGCATGTAACATAACAACATAACATAACATTACAATTTATTCGACCTCAAGAGAAAATTTCTTACGTTCACATTGAAAGACACTACACTATATTATCGAATAACACTTCCCAGCTTAGTATGCATATACACACGCATAAAACACACAGCAGATTAATAATAATATTCAATATTGATATAACATAAATTAATTGCACAACGACGGTTCAACGACGGTTTTGTTACCAGACAATCGCTATTGTTTTCTTACCTGCCATCGTCAGACAACTTTGAACAAAAATGACCAACAATTAGAAAGGATAACGAAATGTTCGTTTCCTCATGATAGTAGTTCTATAACTCATTAAAACCCTTATTTTCACAGGGTACAATTATTATACTAATATTACCATTTTATAAAGATGTCCTAAAATCTAAGACGATTGTCTGACGGCAAGAAATCAAATACCTTTTTAAAAAAGCAAGAAAAAAAAAATATGAAGAACTTGATATTGAACTAGCTAAATTTGAACCCAACTGGCTCTTCGTCACGGGCAATAAAGAAAACATGTAAAGTGTAAACAGGGTATTGCTGTATATGAAAAAAAAATGTTAATTAAATGATTTGCTTACTAAATTATTAAATGTAAATAAAATAGTACATTTTTAGAGCAATTAGAATTTTACACCTTCTCATTTACAATGGTCAAATGAAATGAATATATGTAAGATTATTATGTTGTCAGTCTTTTTTTTTTTTTTATTCACTTGGTGTATATAACTTTGCTAAGCTTGTCATCACCGAACATTGTGCTGTCTTTTATTCTGAATATGATTACTATTATGATATCCATTATCGCCCTGCTTCTTCTTCTTCTTATTACTATTGTAACTGCTCTATTATTGTTGATTATTATCATTACTGTTGTTGTTATTATTATTACTGTTATTGTTATTATTTTGGTCAGGATGGTATGGTCGCATCTGTATCCACTTGGCTGTAAAATTAAAAAGATATTTATCGAATAGTGAACTTAGAATAAATTTCAAGACTGGACCATGAACAGTCAGATGTCAGTTGATACTGGTTCACAAAGAGGGTCACAACAGCAAACAATCCTTCCCCTCCGGCCCCTCATCTTCGCTCAATTCTCACATGACAAACAAACATTTTATGTTGTTGGTGTTGAAGACGTCGGGGATTACAATAATTTTTTAAATTATTATTTTAATTATATTATCTTTTTTTGGTATGTGTGATATCAAGAATAGTAATCTTTTGGGCTGAAAGTACATATCTTGAAAAAAAACGGAAGTAAAGGCTGGTAAAAAAAAAAAACCTAAATCTCTTCTGACGCTGGAGGTCCACAGGAAGAAAGCAAGGTCCACAGTTATGCCTACACAGATTTACGAGCGGCATTACCGGCCAGTCCCTCCACCACAGTCGACACGTCCATCAGGGTAAACACAAAGCCAGTCAAAAGGTTTAGTCATGACCAGAGCACTTCTCACCATTGTCACATTCCCCTGCTCCTCTTCCTTCACCCTCAATCCCCCGCCCCTTCCCAAATTAAGTTGGTTTTTCTGATGATGATAATTCACACATTTCACACAAATACATGCATGCACGGGGAGTCGCCGTGGCTATGTGATTTGGCGTCTGCTCCGTGGTGAAAACAGCTCAAATGAGGTTATGGGTTCGACTCACGGATCCTTTCATTGGGGGATGAAAGGATACGAAGATCGAAACCTGCATTTTTTATTTCAGTGACTCAACGGTTCCCTGGCTTCTCTGGGTAGGGAGGTCCGACGTCTAGCCTTCTCGGATAAGAGCGAATATATTCGGAAGTCCCGTGTGTACATTCCCCACGATAAAAAATCTTTGGCAGTTAACCCCTGTGTTGCGACGAGTTTTTCATTCCCTAATACAACACTGATTTTGGCTTGTTTGGTTAGCCATTGCGTCAGCGCACTAGGCTTTTTCAGGGTCATATCTTTATATTATGTTATGTAAGGCAGGCCTAGAGTTGGATTTCTTTCCTGGAGACCCTCCTATCTTTAATGATTTCTCCTTGCCCCCTAGGAGGCCAAAATTAAGATCTAAACATATATCTGTTAAGAACATAAAACCAGACTGATCACCATTACTACTTAATCTCAGTTTCTCAAAACCCAACTTTGGTTCACTCACATATTCTGACCCAGAGTCATCATATTCGTCACCTTCAGCCTCTTCACCCAGCGAAATACCCATACATGTATTTAGATCAAAAAGGGATACTCGACGGCATTTCTCAGATGTTATGGTGCGATTGTAGAAGTCTGCTAGACGATTGTTTACGTTCTGACTTCAAGTGTATGTAGAGGTCGACTGTAGTTGCAGCAATAAAGAAACCACACATACACATACACACACAATATATATATATATGTCTCGAAATTCGTATTTTTCATTTGTGAATTCGAATTCACCCAGTATTTGTGGCTATCTCTCCCTACAGGATCATCGCAGAGGCATGTCTACCATGACGTTCATGGTACGGCATATAGGGATTGGGGAATCGTGGTATCGGGACGGCATGACAGTGCAATTTGCTCATTTTCATGATGTAACATGGGGGACGAAGACATTAAAAATCTATGAAGGATAAGCGGAATGCCGCTGTCCGGGTAAAAATTACAAATTACAAATTTCTATCCACAATAATTTTCACCAAAAACAGGCAGCCACTTAAAAACATAATAACTCTATAGTCTTAGGACTGAAAGGCTTGAGAAAAAATACATGCATGCACCAGACTTACCCGTAGCACAGCCAGCCAGCCCCATCACTACGGGTGGCACGCTTGAGCAAAGACTAATGACAGCGGCGATAACAGTGGAGACCCGGGCAGTGCGGACATCACGGCAGGCCAACACTCGCTGGAACAGCGGCTGACAGAAACAGACAATGGCCAAAAGTAAGGTTTGACCTTGAACTAACTGCAACAACATAAATGATTTTTTCAAAGGTAAGTAGCCTGTACTTTCAGGAACATCATACTAAAAATCTACCAAAATCTGAGGATAGAAAACTGGTGAAAAACAACAACAACAACAACAATTTTAATGAATTAAAATGAACGAAAGTGGCAAGTTTTAGCGTACAGGTTCCCATTTTTTTTCTTTTCACTATGCTCGCGAACCTGGGTGTCACCTCAGTCAAAGGTCAGGTTACGGTGCAACTCATTTAAAAGAGATATATAAGATATGAAAGTATGTCTATGGTTGAGTTCGATTGTTCCCCAGCCCCCCCCCCCGCCCCCCTTTTGCCCCAGTAAAAGTGGGTATTACTGATGGGGGCTAAAATAGAAAGTGTGGAGCGCCGTTTTCTCATTGTCACACTTTCTGTACAGTATTGACACTATTTCATCACTCGTGCTTGCGTAACATGGCCGTCTTTGTATGCTGAGATGAACCCACACTAGTCAACAGAGCGCACCCAACGAGACGTTTTGAAGGAAATGAGGCTAAATAGTAATATCGTTCTTTGCTGTTTTGAATAAACCTTGTAAATACTGTGTAGAAATTCCTTTATATCTGTAATACAAAGCCTGCCCGGACAAAATGGATTTTGATTTGACACATTAATTCGCAATGGCGTTCATTATAACGATTCTTAAATTAAACATCAGTAACATTTTCAGTGACATCTTCAATAATGAGAACGAAAGAAACTTACTGAATTTTGTATGTTTTGCAACCAACAAATAACAGAATGGAAGATCTTCAGTGAACTAACTGTAAAAACACCAGATGGAATCAATGAAACCAACCAAAAGCAGGATGGCAATCGTAATATACTAGTGATGGAAAGACACGAAGTTCATGCTGAAAGCCAACACGACACGTAAACGTGAACAATACTTCAAACTGAAAGGAAGGCAGAATCTGTCAAGGATCAGCAGTTTTCCCATGTGAGCATAATCCAGAGTGTGAACAATCCTTTAATTTTTTAACAAATAGAAAGTCATTTTTCTGGAGATGCAGAAACAAACTAAAAAAAAAAAAAAATGAGACAGAGATCTGAATCACTTCCTGTTAGATTTGAGAAATATTTTATACCTATTCACGATAGCTGATTTATTATTCTAAAGTGGAAAAATATTTTGCATTGTCTTTCCTGGGATATTTTGCTGTTGACATCGTCCTCTATGCATTCAGTTACTTTTTTTTTTTAACTGGTTTATTTCATCACCAAAGTATTTTGATTACGATGAGGACATAAATCCATCCCAGCTGAAAGAGGAGGACAGGCACTGAAATCAATGAAACGCACTTCTGACATAACCCAAGCAGAAGCACAGATTTCTATTTCTGAAAGCCAATAAATAGAACAAGTTTACAAATGTTCAAAAATGTCGCCATACTTTTATTGACATAAATGCCGCAAAGAAAGACAGATGGCAAACAAGAAACGAAAATCTTGCAGCAAAACTAACATTTGCACGCAGACATGGTTGAGATTCTTTCCACTTTTGTCAGAGCAAACCGGAACTGGAAATTGAACTTGCCCATAATCCGCCTTGGCTGCGGATAAGTACCCGCAATTTGAATAAGATGACTAATCTCCAAACCTGTATAGATGATTCAAATGTGTGACAAAGTTACAGACCGATCCAAGGTCTGAGCCTAAATAAAGACTCTACATATCTTGTCATTCAGTCCGTTCTCGTAAGTTTGAGGGTTTAGTCGAGGCTGTGGACTGGGTTTAATGAGCGGCAACAAACATGGGCCTATTTTATCACATTAACAATTAAACGATTTTATAAAGTTTAATGTGAATTATACTAGCTGCTTACGAAGGAAGGAGTAGCCTAATACGAGAAGTGCACTTGGGTTACTAGTGGGGAAACATCATTTTAAAAGCATTGTCAAATGAAAAATCCCACTTCCCATTATAATATGCAAACTAGAAAACTAAGAGTTACAAACTGGAGGGAGTAATACCCCTTCCTTCGTAAGCAGCTAGTGTAATTCTCATTAAACTTCATAACACTGTTTTATTTTGAATTACACTGCACAACTTACTCTGGTGCGGAGTAATAAGAGATCTTTATAGCATGTATTCATTTTACAAGAGATCACCAATCTCAATTCCAAACAATAATTGGAGGGCAACCAAAATTTGACATGGATTTTTGCTGTCGTTCCGATAGCAGAGCCACTGCCACACCAAAGTTGTCGATGACTGGCTTATCATAAACTTTGTCACTATGCCTGCCTGTGCCTGCATTGCTTTGCTGACAAAAGCCGCTCTCACAGAATGAAGTTTAAAAACCTTCATATCTAGCCCTATCCTTGAAAAAACAGATCTGGTCCATCCAACGAGCATACCCGTAGAAATACCCATATATGGCCAGATATAGCTAACCTGTAATTGTTTTGATTTCCTAAGCTTGGCAGATGGATTAATTATCGGGAAATCTTTCAGCACAACACCAGGTACATGTTTGCCTGGGCCTGAAGTTTTAGTAAGTTTCCTTATTTTAATTACCACATGAATGTGTACATCTTTACACTCTATGGAGGAAATTGATTCCCCTCTTCTGCCTGACAGCATCAATAATAAGATACAATTTTAAAGGTAAGCTTGTGGAAAGTGAGATTCTCTTGAAAGCCCCACAAGGCTAGAACTCAAACACCTTATTTTACATCCCAAGTAAGCTTATATCTGGGCAAGCAGGGTCTTTTGTTAAAAAAAAAACAAACAAACAACAAATATTAAGTTGACAACTGAGCGGTGTCTGGGCTAAATGCTTTCTGGAAAAGAACCTTATAATCCTCATTGGGCCCCCTGTATAAACTCTCCAGCCTCCTCTGATTTAATTTTGATTGTGTGGCCACAGTAAGCTGGAGGGCATCTTTTTCTTTTCCTTCTAGCTTTTAAAGGCTAATAACTTTCTTTTTCTTCATGTTTTAATACCATCCATGACATCAACCACTCGACAGAGCATTTTTTCAAGCAGCCCTTGCGTCATCTTCTACTTCCTTTCCCCAAGCTTCGTGATTTCCAAATCAATGCATAAGTTTGCAAACCACAATGTCGACACAGTTTCCAGGTCAAGCCACCTTCTCACACTTTTCCACTATCTATCGTATTGCAAAGAGCAATATTCATGGCTTCTGCCAAATCTTTTGACACATCAGGTTCACAAATCGTTTTTTTTCCCAAATATATCTCCTCAAATGTCAATTCTTCTTCCACTTCCTCATCATAGGCCGATTTAAGATTGTAAAAAGGGTCAATCTTCCTTTTCTTCGATGATTCCATTTTCTCTTCATTGTTACTGTTACTACCAGAATCATATTATGATCTAGAGCTAACACTGCTGGGTCTCGCTTTCTTCCTAGATTCCTTTTCCTTTTTTTTTTCTTATTCTTAGGACTTTCTTTTGCATTCATCTGAGCATTGTCTACTGACTGATTTTGACTCTGATTCATTTGTTTGAACATTTCCATTGTTGAGTTCAATGAGTCAATAAGAGAGGAACTTGCCCAAAATTGTGTTGAAAATTTTCTGTTTGAGATGAGCCATTTGTACACCATTCTTGCTTTTTCGGTTTGGTTTTCTCTCGCATTGTTTAACTTTCCCTGTTTCCTTAACAGGTTGGCCGTTGGTTTTATCCAAAACTGGGACATAACTGTTTGTTTTCTCCATGGTTATCGTTTTTGGTCTGGTCCTCGAGTGCCTGAATTCGTAGAGGGAAGTACATTCAGATCTGCATCAAGATTGTCCATGTTAGTATTCATACCTAAATCGAAGATCTCCCCTGCTATCCACAGGACTAAAATTCTTCGGATCGGTGTACATTACCAGTCCAGTCTAGTCAGAGACTAGTTCTACCCAAGATCGAAATAAACTTAAATAATAATTATCCACAACCAAAATTCTAAACCTTAAAAAGAGATTGATAATTAATTAATAGATCTAGTCTAGAAGGCAATAATAAACCAACTTGATGAACACCTACAACCCGAGAAGGCCCTGAAATAACAATCGATTTGTTTTTGAATGCAAACGCTCGTGGCCCGATTAACATACATATAGTAACTATGTCTATCTCTCGATCTAGTCTAGATTATAAATGAGAATCTGCTAACTGTGTGACGGTTCGGTGCCTATGAACACAAACTGTGCTGGGTGAGTGGTTCAAAGCCATTGAACGCCCCACCAAAAAGAACCAAAATTACTAAGTTGAAGCACGACGCAACTCGAGAGATGGCTCTCAACTCATAATAGTCACTGGCACACAGATAAAATCCAACCGAAGTATGTACTTAGATCTATAATATGGCTTTCCGTCGCCATGAAATCCAAGCAAAGACTCTATACCGATATAGTGTCTTTGATCCAGGCACACAATGATGTTTTCCCATCAGAAACCCAAGGGCACCTCTCGTATTGCTTCGCAACGGAGTAGTTAGTGCAGAGTAAGAAAATCGTATGCCACAATGTGGTAAAGACCACGGCCAACATGCAAGTGTCACTGCCTTTCAAAGAGAGTGTGACCAAAGAGAAACCATTTTCGTGATACACAGAATCCATTTGCAGCTGATGATCTTCTCTGAAATATCGGCAGTTGTTCCCCGAGAAGAAGTAGGGCATACAAGCTGAACAAGGAAAAGATCAAAGTCTAGTATCAGTCTTTGTCTCTTATTTCTGAGTCTGGTCCAAAGAGGTCTCCATAAAGTAGAGAGATCTTTCAGATATGAGCTCTTTGGACAGCCTGGCATAGCTGTTGTCTTTTAAATGGTTTGGTCTGATTAATTGCGAAGTTAGTCCAAGTAGACTTTGTCAAGATCTTCATCGAGGGTGCTATTTTTCAGAAGTCACAAGGAGCATTTCACGGTTTGATGAGATCAAATGAGATGTATATTTTGACCAGATAGGTTTCTTAAATGCCACACTTGAGGTAGACTACGATAAATGTGCCCCAAAATGTTTTTAACTATGCCCTCCTCAGAAACAAACGGCAATACATATATGGCAGCAATGAAATTAGTTTGTCGATGAAAGATGCTTTACATATCAGGATATCTGTTTAGAGTGCCATGGATCTCGACAACAGTGACCTATAAACAGAACTCTTTCCTCTCATTTTCATCACACCATATTGATTACAGCAAACAAGGAGAGAGTCAGATGCACTATTATTTAAAACTGCCACAGACTGTACAAAAATCAGAACTGTTGCAGTCGGGAAAACTTGGATCTTCTTGTTCTTCTTTGCTTTCCCGTTAGATTCTCATTCAGGAAATGTTTATTTCAAAATAGGTGGAGAAGAAAGAAGATAATATTTGGAATACCCATACAATAAGCCAGCGCTGGAACAAAAGTGTCAATGTCTACATGTCATACAATCTCTAACTCGGTGTGATTCTACATAAAAAGAGACCTTTGCACATATACCTTTAAATCCAATCTTCTCAGACATTGTCAACCGCTTTCCTGAGCATTCATTAAAATTTGGTGACACCTTCTATCGATACAATATATTTATTCAAGTAAGGTTTCTCTTACCATCTCACCTCATAAAGATCTATTTTGGCTGTTTCTTCACAAGGACAACAAAATTGTCCTACATCAGCATCTACATGTTGTCTGTAGTTGAGGAAATTATCACGTCAAAGAGTGAATTCCGCCACTACTTAATATGAAACCAACAGACTGGACATCACAAAGCCTTCTCGGCTACGCAAGACCAGTTCATTCCACTTTGCTCGGTTTCTTTGATATCTTGATAGTCATTAGATGGAAGTACAAGACATTCTGTCTTGTGGGAGCTCGCGGTATAAAAGTCATGGCAAGGCCTGTTCTCATGCAACGATTGCATGGAGCATGTTGCACAAGCCTGGCACAGCTGGATGTGTTTGGCAATGATAGCCCAAGGAGAATATAAATTATTTAATGAGAATACGATTTTGATTGAATAAATAACCTTTGGGTTTTATTAGGCTTGTAGAAAGCAGAAACAATCCACTCAATAATGGTGTTACTGTTCTGACAGTATAGCCTGAATGTAGCTTTTCAGCTTGACTGTATTGTTGTATCTTACTGTTGACAAAAGTATCCCTTTTTAAATACCCTTACGAGCTAAGTGCAGATTCGAGAAAGAGACGAGGCCACAAATATGAGCAAAGGAGATAAAATATAAAACGGAAGCAAGAAAATTGGAGTAAGCAAATCACTTGCAGTAAGTCATGCTCATCAAACATTGGTAAATTTAGGCATGAGAGACACTATCAAGGAAAACCACAGACTGTTTCATGAGACTGCACGGACGGAAAAAAGGTCATACCTACCAACTTTGGGACCCCATACTTTTACTTTGAAATGTGTCCTGCGGGCTACACGTCTATGGTGGGACCTGTTAGTTTTAACCGAAACGGCAAACTGCAAAGGAGACCCGCAGTGTGGATGACAAAAACCGATGACATTAATTCGAAACTGTCGGTTCACCAAAATATTCAGTCCGCTTGATTTTTCAGCGGCAGTTTTGCCTACTCAGACAGAGCGGCACCAGTGACGCATCGCCTTTCTTCTTTTGAATTGTGTCTAGCGGAAAGAAAACAGGCGGTGTTTAAGCAAGTTCTGAAATTGATAAAATCGAAAATCTAACTTCATATTTTAATTCGGAGTACCAAAATTAACAAAATCTATTCATAACTGCCCTTTTTAAAGTACTTCCTTTGTAAGATAACAGTATCAGTAAATATAAAGGTCGTCATCCATTGCTATTCGTCCTTTCTCAGCAGGTAGAACTGTGTGGTGTGGATGAGCGGCGACCAATGCCGCGCCATGCGGTTTTGCTGATAATTTGAATTTAAGTTGGTACGAATTAGTTAAGAGTGAAGGTGTGTGAGGCGCTTAAGGCTACAAAGGCTATAGGTTCAAAGAAAACAGAGGCAAATTCTGCCTGAAGAAACTTCTAATGCCCTGAGCTCTGTAAATTCTATATTAGATATATGTATATATTTTGTTACTTTCATAATTAATTTTTGCAAGTATGTAACAAATTGTATGCTGGCTTTTTGTGATTATCTGCACCTATCATAATATTTATATCAGCGACATCATCCCTACTGTTATACAATTATGGTGTGATTTCTTTGAAATATATATTTCTATATA
>JBCEWB010073890.1:0-13122 GCA_039654565.1 Peronia peronii | reverse complement strand
TAGATAGATAGATAGATAGATAGATAGATAGATAGATAGATAGATAGATAGATAGTTAGATAGATAGATAGATAGATGACAGAAAAAGAGAAGTATGAAAGTTCGATTGCTTGCAGTGCACTAAACGATAGCTCTATGATGATAAATTTATTTTATCAATCTTGTGCGAGACCGATCGAATCCTCCCATTCCTGAGCTTCGGGATTACTTCCTCTTGGGGGAAAATGCTTGAAATTAGCAAATGAAAAGTTCCAGTCTGTCATATGACCGTACCAGTCGTCTTTTTTTTTTTTTTGACTGATTTGTTTTTAAATGAATGTGATATACTCAGCCTACTTTCATGTAGATTTACTTTCATGCCATGAGACAAAACTCATTTTATCTGTATTTGTCAGGTGTTAAAATGCTCCACGTCGGATATAACATCTTGCAAGTATTATCTAAAAGAATTCAAGATCTCCCTGGTGCAGCTCAGTCTCTAGTCTGTCTCCAACGCAGGAAACAGCGATAAAAATCAGTTACACCGTCCTTCAAATGCGCATATTGCAATAGGCCATGCTCATTATTTCAGTAACTTGATCAGCCTTTGTGATGTGTAAACGTATCTTACCATGTTTGGCTCAATGTAGCCGTGACCTCGCTGATATGCTATTTAACCCCAACACAGACAAACAAATATCACTGTAGGAATAGCAGTTGACAGCAATCTAAGCGACTGTCATTCAGTCGCCAATGCAGAAACAGATTGTTTCAATTGCCTATATAGCGTGAATGCGCTATGATTGTTTGTTTGTGTTAGGATATAACGGCACATAAGTACAATCACGACTATAGTGTGCCAAACATACACGTTTTCACGTCAAAAAGGCAGATTATGTACAGACAAGAAGAGAGGAAAGAGAGCGGGACAGACGACAGGAGCAAGGTGAGAGAAGTAGATGTCAGCCCTGGAACCCTTGATGGCACACATCAGACTTGCGCCAAAATGCAACTGCTGTCTTATGGTATTTCTGAGCATGAAATAGACAGATATTAGTAGATAGACAGTTATATCAGATATATAACATATATATATAATATATGATATTATATGATAATATATATAACTCATAATATGATAACTCGTCAAATGTGCGTCTTCTTTTCACTTACAGTACAAATGAGCGATATGTGTCGATTTTTACCATAAATTCATGAGTTTCTGCTGATTTAAGAAAAAAAAGGGATAAAAAAGAAATAAACACTAAGAAATTTATTACTGTAGACGACAAGCAAATACACAAAATATCTAGAGAAATAGGGAGAGAAAGGGGAAAATAGTCGAACGGAAAAAGACAACGCAAATTGAGAAAGAGGACCAGAGAAACGTGTGAGAGAGAGAAAGAGCAGGAGACAGAGAGAGAGAGAGAGAGAAACAGACAGACAGACAGACAGATAGACAGACAGACAGAGACAGATATAAATGCATATTTAAGCATGCAAAAACACAATTCGGAGGGTCAAAATAGAAGAATGCTGGATTCTAAGAGTGTTTTAGCACCAAAGACTGGACTTAAACACAGTCGAGGAATACGATGGACACAACATAATATCTCCAGTAAGGTGCTAACATGATCTCTTGACGATGAGGGCATTGAAATCGTGACAATGTTTTGGAGACTCTCACTAACCTTTTTATCGAGATCCGATACGGCCGACGCAATTCTAAATCAATCTTACAATCTTGTCTGTAGGTGATTTGTTTTTTCCTCAAATGAACACAATAATCTTTTTTTAATTGCGACAAAAAGTTCGAGATTCCGTTCCATATTTATAATGTATATAATATCTTCCTGAAGCAAAAAGCGCCGTTTTCATTGTAACATACAGCAATGAAGTTTATCGTGGAAATGCAAATAGCATTAAATGTAGCAGGAACAGCAGGTATGGTAGTAAGTGGGGGGAAAAAATGAAAGTCCGTGACAATAATGAAAAATAACATTTACTTGCTACATTGCCAATAGAAAGGACATTACAATAATGACCTGCCATTGCGACTATCTTCAGCTTCATCCTCAATGTTCCCAAATTAAATGTTATTGAAATAGGATTATTTCATTAAGCCAGTTTAAGTGAAAGAAAACCCATGAAAATGACTGAAAGCTGTTATCAAGGACATTATGACAACGAAACCGTAGAAAAGGCCTAAAGAGGATATAACATATAAGCTCTTCTGGGAATAGCTCTTAAAGCGAACTGGATTGTTTCATTTATCACAAACATTCTGAACAAACTCGACTTCCACAGAGCCACAGAAAATTCAGTTTTGTTCTAATATTTGGCCCGCCATCTTTTTCTTCAGTCATTTACCACCAAAAGGTCACTTGTTAGGGAAGGTTATAGGAAATGACAGCTCATTACCTCCTTTGACGTCCACGCTGGATGATTCATGGTTTTGTCAACAAAAGAACTCCTAAAGTGTCTTTTACTTCTTGCTCTCTCTCTCTCTCTCTCTCGCTCTCACTCACTCACTCACTCTCGAAAGAAGACCATGAAAGCGAGTTTGGAGATTGTTGCACTTTACAGAATGTTGTTGTTGATGTTGTTTTTCCTATGAGAAGAGGCGATATTTCTGACTGCATGAGACATGATAACGTTGTTGTCCGACAATGGAAAACCGATTCCAAACTGTATGGCTTTAGATTACACAAGGTTAACCAGTCTGACTTTACTTCACGAAAAATGTCCATTTTGACCCAATCCAATGTCCAGCCTTATTAAACATCTAAGCTATGGAAAAACAAAGAATACGCATGGTGAAAGGAGGAAACAGGACTTTGTCTAAAGGAGAAATTTAAAAAAATAATAATAAAAATGAAAAAAAATTATATAAAACAAACAAACAAACAAACAAATAAAAAAGAAAAAAATCTATATTCTTCATCCAACTCGCCCTTACGTCTGGTTTCCTTTACTGGAAATTATGATGTTAAAACTCATTTCTTTGCATGATCTACAGCATCTCCCAAAGTATATGTTACAGCAACAGAAACCTAGATGATTCAACTGAAAGACTGATAATATATTTCGTGATATTTTAATGGTTGTATGACACCATGGGATTATTATATAAACGTCTTTAGATCAAGTCTTTAGATCTGCTTCAGTAACCAGTAGCACCGATGGCTGAGAGCTTCTGGAAAAAAGAAGTGTAATGTTCTGTGTGAGTTCTTCAGAGATATTTACTGCCACGGCTGTCATCAGATACTTGCAGTAATATGTATGCCTGTCAACCGCTGTTTGAAAATCTGAAAGTGATTCTTCCGCAAATGTTTTTTCTTTATCTTCCATAGTTAGCTTATGTCTCATAATATTTTCTCTCCATTTTCTTCTGGGGCCTAACTTACTGTCCCAGTACAATTTCACCACTCTGCCTGGTTATTTGTAATGACAAAGCTGTTCTACGTCACATTGCTGATGTTATTTTATTTATTTATTTTTGTTTTTCCTTTTAATGTTCCATACGAATGAAATGAGAGAGCGTTATGATTAACTCTTTTTTACTTCCCTTTGCGAGATACATGAGGTGTTGAAAGAGGCAATAGAAAGGAGAAAAAAATCACATCTTCTTTTCTTGTCATTCAAGAAACTTATCACCAAACAAATCAGAAAATTATGACAATACGAAGAAAACATTCAGTACACCACATTTTGTCCGGAATTTTTCGAGACCTATTTTCCAAGCAAACAGTGCAAAATTGATTTTGTTCTTCTTTATTATGCTTGTTGAATGCCTCTTGTGTCTGGCAAAAGAGAAAAAGAGAAGTGGTCACAACGATCTCCCACTGAAACGGAGAATTCTTTCACTGGTAGTCCTGCCCAAAGTGGTACATCTAGTTAGAACTTGCAGATGTCGCACAAGTGACAAGAGAAATCTGAGGTATAGCCTCTTGCACGAACATAATGTTTAAAATAAAAATAACACTCAATATTACAAACGACTCTAATTACGCGGTATGTAACAATTTTGAACTCGTGTATTGCTTGCTCTTTGCGTGAATGATATTCACCCGTCGATGGGTTTCATCATGCATCGGGAGAAGATCGACAAGGAGACCGTTAGTTTCTCTGCCCACCTTCAAATAATTTTTTTCCACCCTTTGACTTTCTGTCTGAGAATGTTCTCGTGTGTATTGCAGACTGTCCTTTGATCGTGACAAGGATTTGACTGGACAATAATTCATATTCGACCAAGCGAAAACCTGGGAATCCCCCGCGGAATGTTTGTACCCCCTGTTGAACCTAGAACACCCACTAATGTTTTGACCGTTCCACCACAAAATCCGAATTATTGTCACCGATCCCATGCATTATTATGTGTTTTTCTATGTCAGTGGTATTAAACAGTTTGGGATGTTTATACCTCCCCTATTAAAAACGGACGGGGATTTCCAGCCGTTCGCTTGGTCGGAACAAATCTATTTCAGACCTAGTTCGGTGGGGTGTCATCAAATTGAGCCATACCAGAAATGAGGCATTATCATTTCTTCCACAACAAGCCACTCCCCCCTTTCTCTTTCCTCCTCCCCCTCCCCACTTTCGCCCAGACGGCACTTTTTTTTTTTTTTTTACTTCTATGAGTGATATCCGAGGTGAATTCGTATTAACTTGCATGTCCGCCTTTTGAGCAGAGAGAAGGAAGGAAAGATAGAGAGAGAGAAATTCTGTGCATGGGTGCTTGATCTTCTTTTCTCTAGCAAACTGTCCTATGATATGTTGGTTTCTGGTCATATGATATATTTTTTTCCTTATTGCTGGTTTACAAAATTTCAAAATGGTCAGCTTCACATCTCTCTAGTATGGTTTAAGTAGGACTCTCATAAGTTTGTTCCTCTGTAATCAGCATAGACTTTGTACTGATCAGCTTTCTGACCTAAGAATTTTCCGTTCTGTGATTCACAAGGGAGAGGCTTGTAAAATTGTTCACACTAGGGCAGTCTATCACCATCGTCGATTAATCACAAAGAGATTGTTATTTTCTTCAAGGATGCAGGTTCCGGTCGCTATTAATTAAACAGAGCTTCGCTGTTCAGAGGCATTCGTTTGCATAATAGTTCTACAATGAAAACGTCGCCTTTTGAATAAATTGTCATCTTCAGATCGTGACTATATATTTCTGACACCAGATTTCCTCCAATATGTGTGCATGCATTTTTTTTATTGTCTAGCTATCTATCTCTTTGTGTGTGTATGTGTGTGTGTGTGTATGTGTGTGTGTGAGAGAGAGAGAGAGAGGGGGGAAGAGAAGGAGAGAATATTTCTTTTCATTCAATAAATCCCTCTATGGCTAATATCAAGCATCAATGTATTAGTGTATCCTAAGATTAAGCTTTTTTGTTTTCCTTAACATTTTCATGGGAAAAAAGAGGTAAACGTTTGGGAAAAATATCCTATAGTAAGGAAAGATGAAAACCAAGAGCTACATGCAACGTTTGATGTGGTCCTGTCCTTTCAGAGCGAGAACACTTAAAGATAGCTTGCCACCATTTGATTCTGATCCTACTAGATTATTAATGTTACGTTGACATCGTTACTTTGGCTTGTCCTAGATCGCCTTCTAATGGCGGCTGTCCAGCAGGCTCACCGGGCAAGCGTGTTGAGATCGCGAGACCTGATTACAGTTGTACTGTGGCCTCTTTGATCCCAGGTGAATGTTTTCAGTTTTTGCTCTCACAATCTTCAAGATACAATGAATGCTGAATCATCTAGGGCAGTCATTCGCACCACAAAGGATTTGCTTGACAGAGCCTGTGTTGGTCCAACCTCACTGTAAATTAACTGGCTTTTTACATTGATTTTCTAAGTCGCTTTTTCGTTTCCGTTGAAATTTTGTCTTTTCGATGAGATGATAAGTAGGTGGCCAAATATCGATCTTTGGATGAATCCTATCATTATTTTGCTGCCAAGCCGAACAATATGGACTGTGATTGAAATGGCTTTCTCCAGGGTGCCATTGTTGTTTTCAGCACTCCCGACCATCCTGGTAGCATATCATTTCTATGGTATGGCACTGCTGTGTATGACAGTTTTTCACGGCATCACATTGACTGTTGTCCATGGTGTCACACTGTTGTACCACTGCTGTTCACGGAGAGACACTGTTGTACCACGTTTGTCAATGGTGCGATACCCGTCTCCTTTCACTTTATTTTCTCTTATCTTACTATGTAATAACATTTGTGACTCTCTGTATAAAGAATGTTAGTAGCAAATTGTTATACATGATATGGAAATCATTGCCAACATGATCCAAAGCATGGGAATAGGATTTTTGTTTTTGTTTTGTTTTCCTTTCTGTTTATGTCTCACACAAACTACCAATAGATTTGTTCCGACCAAGAGAACGGCCCGAAATTCCCGCGCAATTTATAGTAGGGGGTACAAACACTCCAAACTGTTCAATGTCACTGACATTGGAAGAGAAGAAGAAAAAAAAACACACACACACACAATCTACGGGAACGGTGACAACACTGTTCTCGGATCTCGTGGTGGAGCTATGACACATAAGTGAGTGTTCTATTTTTAGCAGGGAGTACAAACATTCTGCGGAGGATTTCCAGGTCTGTGCTTAGTTGAATATGAGGTATTGAAGGACAGGAACAATGACAATTGCTGTCCAGTCTTCACATCATGAATGCTGTTTATTTATGTAATTTCTAAACCCCTTATTTTCTTGCTTTGTTTATGATTGTTTTGATTTGTTTGTTTATAACTTAGAATAGTAATCTTTTTCTCAGTTGTTTTTGCAATATTTTATTATCTGTCATAGTTAATGTTTGGATTATTTGTTCCTAGCTAACCGTCTAATAATTGTCGAGCCAGACATCTGTGTAAGAACAAGTTCAAATATATTTCACTGGTCCCGATGATCGACAAGCATTTACTGGGCACCTAAAATGATGATATAGCAGTGTCATTAATTGGCACAGAAATGAATGACCATGTATAATATTGTATTCGATATTCTTTTTTTCTATTGCATTTTTGAAACATTTTTTTTTCAGGTCTCCTGGGTCCATCATTCTTTGGCATTGGAAGAATTAAAACTATAATGTTTCGCTGAGCATCCAAGTGGTACTAATGTTCATTTTTACATATTATTGTATTGGCTATCAAGGGCCAGAAACATCCGTTTTCGGGTTGAAGAGTCCATAATAAATAATGTTTAAGGGATAGCGCTGTTGTAGTGTAATATGTGCCTTTGTGAAGTCAGGATAACTCAGCCAAACAACAAGAGGTCATATCAAGTTTTGTTTCAAAAAGCTTCATTTTCAGAGATGAAGACTGGATCTACCTGTCTATTGGGGATTTTATGCTCACATCCTGTCACCATGAATGTGTGCAATTCTTTGTCAAAACAAAGAGAGAGAGAAAGAGAGAGAGAGAGAAAGAGAGAGAGATGTCAATGTTAAAATTTGGCTGTCGTCTAAGACATTTTACCCATTTCTAAAAGATTGTGTGAGAGAACGACAAAATCATTATTAAAGCGGTAGGCTGAGGACTGGAGTGAGGGCTTCCATTAAACGTAATGCCCTTCAGATTTAAGGATCCACTATTTTCATCTTGTTTTATCAAAAAAAAAAAAGAAAACGAAACAAAACGAGAAAAAAATCTGGCCCGTTTGCAATATTGGTTGGAATGCACAAAAATACCTCCCGAAATCTGCCCTCCTCTTCTTCCTTCACCTCAATAAATGAAACAGAGTTTCTCCTTCTTTTGTTTCTTCTCAAATTTCCTCGGCTACAACATCTACACTCTGCTTGAGCTATGCTTCAATATATCACGAATTTATGGGTCATCGCATAAAATATTGATATTCTAAGAGGTTTTTGACAAAATGTAAATGGCTTAGTCACGTTAAATGTCTCTCCTGACTGATTTATCTTAACTCTAAAGTTGGATTCTCCAGGTAACACTGTACTGTGCAAAAATGCCCCGACATTCAAAGCGTCTGTACCTGTAGAAGAAAATAACTTTTAGATCTGACAAAAAAAATAACTTTTTTCATCTGCACACCAGAGAACATTTTTCTTTTTTAATTTCTAAACATCTGCTGTGGTAATAACTGAGACTTAGTGAAATTTCTTCATTAAAAACTAAATGAGGCAATTTGATATTGTTCTCTTAGTCATATTGTTGTTCATTTTATAAACTAAGAAAGAAAAAGAAAAGTTAAAGAAAAGAGAATAGAAAAAAAAAAAGAAAAAAAAAACAAGCGAAAGAGTATACAAAAAAAAGCGGAAAAAAAAAGAAAAACAAGAGAGAAAGAAAAGAAAGAAACAATCAAAGAAAGAAGGACAGAAGGATTAAAAGAAGTAAATGCACTGCGTTGTTGCGTGAAACAAACGTGACAAATTCCTTTCAGCTGAAACCTTTGCCAGCTACAAACTTTCTTTTGAAATATTTATATCGCAATGAATCTTCCTTCATTGTCTCTAAAATATGGCATATGTAATGTAAATAAATGGCCGCACAGATGTTTCCTGAACAGATTTGTGGCACTATGGGGCGTTCTCGGCTAAAATATCGAAACATTGATCAGATTTGCCCTGAGACCTGCTCCACACTGTTGCTTCTTTCTTTGTACTGCCATGAAAACATTGTTAAAAGTAACAGCAACAACACTACAACAAATACATTCAAATTCACAAACACACGAATGGAACAACATCAAGATCCTCAACAACATGAATTATAACAACACATCGATAACAGCAACTTCAACAATTGCACCTCAGCTATCTGATATTACCGAATATCTTTAAGCTATGATTATATTAAGGGTTTACGTTTTGAGGCCGTACATCCTTGCCTTAAACAGAATGATAAAGTCTTCTTTCAAGACCGAATGTACCCTGAAATGGCTGCAGATATTTTAGCCTTTTCATTTTGTGTAGGACGCTCAAAATGCTTTGACATAAAACAATTACACTGGAAAAAAATAATCAACGCGCATAAACTGACAAAGCTTAAAAAGAAAAATAAAACCCATAATTTTTTCTCCTTTATAACTAAATATAATTTAGATTCACAAACGTACTCTAAAACAAAATATAATAAAAACAGAGTACCACGTCATAATGATTTGTACTGTTGTATCTTTCAGGGGAAAAGAAGTATTGTCTGTTATTGTTGTGTCCAAACTGTATGATTTGAAATATCTCTGTATTTTAGTGTTACTGATTATCCCATTTCATCTAATATTATTTTATCCCTATATAATTATGCTACTGATTTCCCCATGTTATAATTATTATTCTGTCCATTCCATTGTTGCCGTGTTTGTTGATTTTTCTGGGTATTATTTTATCCATGCCTATGTTATTGTATTTTAATCATATTGAATGATATTTTAAACGGCTTTCTTCTGCTTTATTATTGATTTTTCTAAATTTGACTAGTATATTTTTATCCATACTTCTGATTTCTTTATTTCATCTGGTTTTTAAAAAATACATTCCACTGTTTCAGGGTTATTGATTTCTTTTATTATACATGGATGTCTGACATTATTTTGCCTTAGTGTTGCTATTTCGTCGCGGTCTTACCAATTTCAGAAGTCTGTGAGATGAAGGACGGGCATGTTTTCTCGACCACCTGGCCAGCTGGAGTTTCTTGGAAACAAGCAAATCCATCCCAAGTCCGTGGGCAGGAGGGACCGTCATCTAGGACTGGCTTGTACTGGACTGTATTTGGGGCCTTCACGTGGGTGGCACAGCATCTGTTGATAATGTTGAGATTTGTGAAAGTTGGACCGTTGTGTAAAATAACACTGAAAAGCGATCGAAAGTTAAAAAATAGTAAATTAAGAAATAATAGTAACAGAAATAACAGCTGTTTGATACGAACGTTCGGATATTATCAGCATGTGATCTGGGAACTGTATGAATTATCAAAGTTATGAAGTTAAATAATAGATCATTTTAATTATACATTTTTCATCATTCTTTCCTGCTCTTGCTTCCCTGTCATTAATATAAACTCAGCATTGATGGGGCACAACGTCATTCTCTTGTCCTGAAACTACGAGGAAAAAGAGGAATATTCCTGACAATTGACAAAGTAAAGATTTGTATCTACGTTTGATCTATAGAGGAACACAACATGAAGTATTATTTGAATTTGCCAAAGAAAATAGTCTTAAACGCTTTGTTGCTCATAATGTTTTTCGTATGAAGTCAAGGACAAAAATTGGGTTCTACAGACATATAAGGACCACACAGTGGCTGGCCATAGGAAAATCAATATAAAAAGCTCCCATTAGTGGGTTTTTTTTTTTCCAAATGCCTACGTTATTTTCTCTGACATTTTAGTGCCAATTCAAGCAATAAAGCTGGCAGTTACAACCTATGGGAGCATTATTATTTCCTAATTAAACAGACATACATGAGGAAAAAGAGGGTTAATAGCAATACCAAAAAAAAAAAATTAAGTTGATTGGTATATGAAGTGTGAAGCTTTTCCTATTCCCAGGGGAGAAATGTTATGTATATTTAATTTCATTCCATCTACCTTCTTTCAGGATCTCTACACCCTTCTCGAGCTTGCAAGTAATAATGATAAATTTTTAAAAAATGGGAGAAAAACTATAGGTAAATGCTGTTTTGTGTAATGGAACCCAATATTTCAGATCAACCTCTGGACATAGGTTGAGTTTAAATTATCAGTCCATAAGTGTATACCTGAGTCATGGTGTGTGTGCCACTATGCCCGCGATAGCACTGGCTATGTCAACAGTGAGACCACACGCTATGGAAGCTTTAATGTCACAATGGGTAACATATGCAGAGGCCACCTGATATCCATTGACAAGATAAGGAAATTAATGCACAGGTTTCAGTTCATTTGCCTGGCCATATGAAAAATGCCGTATCTCAAAGAAATTGTTCTAAGGAGAATTGCATGCAGGATGTTGAGAGAAAAAGACCGCCTTATGCATTTCATAGATATTAGCATATCTAACTTGAAAAGACTCAACAGGATAGATTTCCCTGATGCTGCTCTCCCACCACTGATCTGTCCGAACTGGAGATGAATCTCAGGCCAACAGATGATCAATAACACAGACATACAATAAGTAAATCAGACCGAAACGGTTTACACTGCCCTTTACTTGGGATGACGCAGCATGGAATGCTTATCAAACATGATTAATTTCAGTCATAAATGACGCTGCATGCAGAAGCAGGAGGGAACAGTTAATAGAAGTTATGGCCACTACAGCACCAATGCAGAATAGAGACTATCTTAATCTTTGCATAGACGAAAAGTGCTAATGTAACAGACACATTAGAAAGTCGAGAATACTTCACCTTATGGTACTAACCTAACGTACAAAGACCAGAGCACCATTTTCCAAACTAATCTTTATGATCAGCTTTGACAAATGTGGTTTTATCCAGGATTGCATTACAGCAGAACCATTGTACAACTGAAACAAACTGTAACTTTTGCATTTTCATAATGGTAATGAAAATCATTTTTATTTACCGGAAATACAAAAACATTAATAGGATGAAAATCCACCTTGATAATTCACCCATTCGGATTCATTGTGTAAAAAAAAAATTAGTGATGTAGCAAAAATATAACAAAAACAAATAAATGTATATATAATATACAATATAAATAATATGAAATATAATTAATATACGAAGATGCATATTATTGGCCAGAAAAGGTAAACATGGAACAAGATAATATCACTATACTGTTTTCCTTATTTGCATAATTTTCCTTTTTCCCAACATTTTTTCAGATAATTTCAAGAAGAACGGATCGGATGCTGATGCTCAATCAAAGTGACAGCTCCAGAGTTTAACACCCGGTTCCCGCTAAAAGAAAAAGGAGAGCAAAGTCCTTTGGAAGACAGGAGAGCGTCTTTTTATTTAAGTGTGAATTGCGTGCAATGTAATGATTCAACGCTAATGAAAGGAAATTTTCATTTGACAATAGTGAGAAGAGAAGATGAAGGTCTTGTTCACAACCTAAGACAGTTCACTTTAACAGTTCAGTAATAACCCTTATACTGCGGAAACTTTGTATGTTCGTTCAAATTATATTCGTTCGTTTCTTTTTTTTTTTTTTTCTGCATGCTGTGCTGAAAGCAATGACCTTTGCCGCCGTTTAAGCCAAGGTTCAATTTTTTCACGCAGAGTCGGTTACATAGTCCAAACTAGAAAAAGAACTGTCAGGTTTAAGAGCTTGAGACGATTCTCGCAAAATTCTATGATGATACTTGTCGCTGTTGAAAGGTTAACATAATTATTTCGGTGTATTGATTTCTAGCATCCGTGCTTTTGAGCGCTGCTGAACAGGTGAATATTTTCACAATATCATATGTCTAACATGTGGTCCTGTATTGTACCATATAGTATTATGTTTGAGATGATTTAGGAGTATATGACAGAAGGCTCTCGTTTAATTGAATTCAGTGTTTATAACAATGCAAGACAGTTTTAGGGGGAAAAAATGTATAAAATCAGTCAGAAATATATCAGAAAGTCAGTCCAAAATATTTCATGTCCAAAGTAAAAGACATAAAGAGGAATCTTCTTATCCACAGCAGATGCTTTTCTTCCTTATTTTTAAGATTAAAGTAATACTATATTTATTTTAATTCTTATTTCTGATTTCATGACTTTATCAATCTTAACAGGGCAGCTTACATGTTCAGACATGCTTCATACCAAAAACTTACCACCTTTCAAGTGTTGTTTCATTGCCATTCCCTTCTGTGAAAAAAACATGAAATCATGAAAAAAACATAATGTATGGCTGGGTAGAACTGAGGGTCAAAATGGTCTCAGTAGGACTGTAAACATTAGATCTAATCGTGCATGTTATTTTGCTTACTTTTGGAATACTCCACGACGGCGGTTAGTTCTATCGTTTTACATTTACATTTACACTCCGTGTTTTGTCGACTGTCAAGGGGCCACCGATGATCTCTTAAGGGGGGAGGTCCTGAAATTTGGGTTTTGCTAAAAAACAATGCGATTTTGGGTTTTGTTTTCTCTTAAAAGCCCTGCCTTTTCTGCGTATAAAAATGGTATCAAAAAGTGGATATGTCCATTCTAA
>JBCEWB010073879.1:0-13122 GCA_039654565.1 Peronia peronii | reverse complement strand
GTTAGAGCCATGAAAAGAACTGTTGATGAGTAGGTTTTAGCCCTGAAAAGGACTCTTAATGCTTAAGTCCTAAAAAGAGCAGCTGAGTAAGTTCTACTCCTGAAATAGTTTTAACGCTGAAAACAGTTAAAGGAAGCCATCATATAGTGTGGATATAAGCGAGTTAACCGCAAGCGGAAAAAAAACAAACAAACAAACTAGCACGATGCAGAATCTGGCCCATCCCGTCCCGGTACGAGAGCCAACATCACAACACCGGCGCAGCGCTCTATTATAGCGTAACCTACACACGTTGTAACACATACAGATCTAACAAGTGTACTAGTACATTTACGCGCATACCTGTACTATAAGCTCTGCTAGGATGCTTGATTATCGATCGATTGTCGGCAGCTCCGACCCTGATACACTTCCCCTTCTCCCCTCCCCCGGTGAACACATGGCCTAATTATGCTGCGTGCGGGCATAATACATTGTCTAACCCTTCTCGCCCCATCCGCAGTGCTGTCTCCTTTGTTTCCAAACCACCGGTATCTGCGTTGGTGAAAACCACGTGGAGATGACAATAGCTGATTTTTACCTTTGTGACGCGCTGACACTTCGATTTAAAGGAAATGCACAGCGATGGCTTCAATTTATGCGAGAGGCATTTAATAGGCGCAAAGAGGAAAAAGTATCTATTGTTTCATTTTTATTCGATCAATCGGAAATTCGTTTTATCAGAGTTCGGTTTGCGTGGACTCGACTGTATTGGAATATGAAACTGATGTGAAAAAGGCATGTATGTGTGCAAGAAAGCTCTACATCATACTGTGTTTGCTGAAGGCTGCAGAAACACATAAAACAAACTCAAATGGACATTAATCAACTGATATACACTAATGTTTTACTGTGGCACAGTCTGAAGAAATTTGCTGGATAAAGTTGTTTTTTACTGCTGTTAATCTGTTGAAAGAATCACATGGCATCTTGCTTTGTCACCTTATTCACTGTTGTCTAATTTGACTATAATATTTGCTTCATCTTTTTTGTTGTCACTTTTTACTTCAGTTCCATTATTTTCCCCCACATTAAATGACAGTTTGTTAAGTAAGTAATTATATTGTGGCTTAGGGTATGTTGATGTCTCACTTTGGTTGGTCATGTCTCACTTATAATGTATTTATTGTTGCTTTAATCTGTTTGATATTATGTGACACTCGTCATCATTTCTCATCTTAGTGTTGGAAAAACAGAAGAGAATTAGACAAACCCTCAGTTATTAGCTTTGTGTTCAGTACATGTGTAGTTTCAGTTGTAATCTAAGACTAGTTTATAAATCTGAAGTGATATGACTTGATTAACTTCCTCACTGGAGTGTTGACCATGACATAGGGCATGACCACACTGGTTGCCGATTTGCAGTTGCGGGACATACAGCCTATGGTTCTTTGCATCAAAACCACAGAATCTGTTTGCGGATTGATCTTTCTCAAATGAGAGAAAGGCTTTGAACACAAATTTCCACAATATGGCTATCAGTACTTTTCAACATTTCAAACATTAACATCAAATCGAAAAATACCTTTGCTGAATCCAGGTGAGCCTTATATTGCTAGGCAGGAATCAGCTTTTTTTTTTTTAAATATCTGTAGTTTATCTCAGCATTGAAATTGCAGCAAAGAGCTTAATAATGCATTTAGGTGATTGTGTGAGGGTAGGATTTTTTCTTTCATATATATTTAACATTGAAAGTTGCGGTAAGGCGGTTAGTAGTGTTTTTGAATGACTGCGTTAGTGTAGGAATTTTTTCTTAGTTACTCAAGTTTGATGCATGACATGTGGACAATATTGATGGCCGATTTGTAACTGGGTGTCAATATGACAGTGTCATCATTGTATGGTGACAGCCATAGCCTTGGTTTGGCGGAGTAGTTTGTGAAATTCTTGTTCACCTACCATGATTTTGTTTTTGTTGTTTTTGTTTGCTTTTTCTTTCTTTTTCATTTTTTTTTGGTTTTTGTTTGCTTCTCTGTTTGTTTCTGACTGATTTCTTTTGCCTTGGAAACAAATATGGATAGAATTTGTGACCATAGTGAAATAGTTATTCCAACTAGATGATTGATTTAGTCCAGACAGGTTACAGATTTTGGAAGTTTTTTGTTTTTTT
Organism: Peronia peronii; assembly: GCA_039654565.1. Taxonomy (NCBI): domain Eukaryota; kingdom Metazoa; phylum Mollusca; class Gastropoda; order Systellommatophora; family Onchidiidae; genus Peronia; species Peronia peronii. The sequence goes on along the minus strand of JBCEWB010073879.1, from coordinate 10,973 downwards.
TGTTTCTTTGTTGTTGTTTATCATATTTGTGTTGTTGTTTTTAGCATCTGTAATGCTTACATATTTTTTTTTGACTATCATTATAAGAAGAAATAAACTTATGTTGCATGACAGAATAGTCCTGGCAAGTTTGTTTCTGTCAGTTCTAGGCACTTTCTTATGTTGTTTAATTTGGCTTCCTTGAAATTTAAATGAAATTTCCCAGAAACAGCTAACAGAAAGAAAAGGTAATGGTGAAATCTAAAACAAGAAAATTCAAAAGAAGAAGAAGAAGAAAATGGATTTAGTAATTAACTGGTCCATTCTTTTTTTAAAAAAAAGAAAAATAAGTGAAATAAAAAGAACTCATAACAAAAAAGCACATACGCATACATAAAAAAATATATATATATATACTTTTCAGGCTAAATGGTCTCTTAGTTGGAATAACCAGTTTGAAATTATGTATATATGTCCATGTAGGCCTATAAGGTTATGAATGAATAAATTGTTTAACATGATGATTTGGCCAGTGGTTGGTTGTATAAATGACTAATAGTAATACATGGATCTTATTGCTCTTATCTGTTGTCACCACCACTCCAAAGCACTTGAGCTGTAAATGCTATCCATTGTACTATCCTTTGCTGGTTGCTTTATGTTTGCATTTTTTTTTTTTTTTTTTTTAAAGTTTGTTTTCTGTCGTTGTTGCCTATCAGTTTAAAATACACAACATGGACAAAAAAAAATTGTGTTCACTGATAAACAATCTTTCACATTATTATGTTCTCACTCTGTCATTCCCAGCATATGTAATATATTCAAAATGACATGTAGAATGGATTGTGAAATCTATGTGGAGAGAGATTGTGGGGGTAAGTGTTAATGTGCATAGTAGGATATGCATTGTCTAATCTATATCTGTGAAACAGAAAAAATGGTACACAGAAACAGAGATACTGTAAGCTCTATAAAATTCTGTACAGTATGTATTTTTGTTTTGCTGCAGTGCGATGAGTTATATTTACATGTTGATGTTTAAATTTGGGCTTTTCTTTTCTCATTTGTGAATACATGCAGTTTGTTCAGACTAATTGACATGTATGTAGCTGTGTAGTTATTCACCCTTTTTTTTTGTCTCTCATTGTATTGTGTCTGTTCTCGATTTGCGTCCCGTAGTGTCATTCAAACTTCATAGTAATACTAATTCTTGTATTATGCAAAGACAGTGGAGTTGAAAGGAAGAATGAATACAGCCTGTCAGTTCTATGTCATTAGATTTATAAGATGCAAAATCATTTTATATCAATCTTGCCAAAATTTAAAATGCATTTTTGCGTCAGTTTTCATGAAAAGAAACAAAAAGGGCATTGGGTTACATCTGTGCTGTTGAGCACGTGTGTATATTGTCAAATCATTTGCCAGCAACAGTATTAAGTTGATACTCATCTTCTATGTAATAATGAAAAATTTTCTCATGGAGCATCATCATTTTATTCATCAAATTTGAATGACATAGTCTTCTACATTTTTTTTTTCTCACTTAGCATTAAGAATTACAGCCGAAGTTGAGAAACTACACTGACTGTGTAAGGCATGGGTGGATTGAAACATCTGTAGAAACTCTCTTGTGAAACAATCTGTAGAGACCCTCACTGGACATAGATGTATCCACAGTAAGCCATCAGTGTGAGAAGAAAGCACATGGACTAACCCATAACCACAGTTATTAGATCATGAAAGCAGCAAGAGTGTGAAGCCTAAAATTATCAGATGAATCTTCAGCTGGTGAAACAAGGCTTTTCTAATGATATTTATTTATCCACAAATGATAGTTTAGGCCTAAAAGCAGAAAAAAAGCCCAGTCCTTTCCTATTGTATTGCATGTTGTTACCGAGAAATTCAAACAAATAGTGTAATGAGCATGTCTGAGTAAATTGGTCTTGTGACACTTCTAGAGTCAGCATAAGACACATTGATGAGCAGAACAACAACAACAGGTCACTATCACAAGAAAACAGTGCTGTCATGTTGTACTGATCTAGGTTGTTTGCTTTCAAATCTTTGAGGATTGTTTTTGACCAGCCTATTATTTCCCTTTGCCAGACAGTAGCGGCGTTGAACAAGCAGTATGAAGAAGAAAAATAGAATACCTTTTCTCTTGTCATTTGAAAGGTTGATAACATAATTTTTCATAAAATTTAATGATTATGATAAGAATAAAGGTTTTCCAGCTCCATGAAGTTTTTAAAATTCTTCTTGATGTACCTTTCAAGCAAAGAGTGCAAAATTGTTTGTTCTCCCTCCTTACTGTGACCTGATACTCCTTGTGTATGGCAATGGGAAGCAGTAAAGCTGGTCAAAAACAATCCCTCACAGACAGGCATCAAGCACATTTAATGTATAATATGTCTTTATCAGCAGAATCTCTTTAGTTTCCTCATGAACAACCTTTTCTAAGAAAGACATGACAAGTGTACATAAAGATTTGGGACATCTGCTGGTGGGGGGAAAAAAAAAAAAAAGGAAAAAAAAGGGGATGGGGCATAGGACATCCCACTGCTTTTTTCAAAATCACATTTGAATTAGCAGTACATGTCTTCAGAGAATATGTGAATAACTAAATTATAGTATGCAACTCAGTATGAACTTGCTCAGGAAAAAAAAGGATAAAAAAAAAAAACGAAATAGAAAAAGATGGGTTTATAGGGATTGGTATTTCTTTTTTTTTTTTTTTTTGCTTGTTATTTTGTTGTTACTTTTGCTGTTGTTGCTTCTGCCGGTCTGTATTTATGAAGGGAGGAGAAGACGCTTCTGAATCTGTTATAGCCATGAACAAATTCATCATTCAGTTGTTTATATAGTCAATTTTTTGCATCCCCATGAGTTTGAGCAGCATGTCCTTGTATGTTACTGCAGTAAGTCGGGGGGGAAGCAAACCCATAACGTGTTTTGCAGCAGACGGAACATTAGATAGGCTTTGCTTTTGTTGACATCGTTTTGTTGTGTTGTGGATATGTATATGTGTTTGTGTGTACATGTATTTTTTGAGTTTGTTCTCTCATTTTGTGGTCATGGTGGTGTCCAAGATAGCACTTGCAGTAATTACTCATCTGCTTGGGTCCAGCGGCTGTCTGCCTAGGCCAGACACTTATCGTTGGCGCCATGATGAAATCAGTCCTGGCCCGAAATCCAGCATCTACTTCAATGGCAATTGAAAACTAGACATCTTTAGAGCCTCTCCAGGCAAGAGTAAGCAACAAAAAATCTTCTGTTATTTCAGTTCTGATTTAGGTTAGAATTGGTAATACACATTGCATGTAGAATTTTTTTTTCTTTTTTAAATTTACTGGGATGTAAAATTTGGTGTTTTGGCACATAGTTGATTTCATCATGTCTCCAACGTTATGTTGTTATGAAGCACTGTGATTTATTTATGTTGTATCAATTTATATTTATTTCATTCATGCCTCTACACAAACTTTTGTCGTAACATTAGCTCTGTTGTCACACATATACATGTATGTTATTATTGCATTTATTTACATTGACCTTCACCACTCTGTTATTTCTTTAGTTGTTTTACTCCCTGTTCCTTCCTTCTGGTATGTGCTGAGAATAATTATTGTGAAATAATTTGCTGTTGTTGTTGCAGTAATTTTGTTTTGTATGAAAATATGTTTCACAAACAAAAAAAGTGTCAGTATGTTCGCAGATAATGGTGTTACTTGATGTGAAATAGAACTTACAGTAAGCTCATCTCTGGTATATTAGTACCATACAAAAGTTGTGATCTGTTATCACAATCCATAGATAGTTTTCGAAATAGAGAGGATTTGGAGATAAGTTCTCCAACTTAAAAGTAGCACAGGAAATTGCTGGTGTGCTACTGTGTCTATTATATTATGTTTATTCACATTAGAAAAAAAAATGATACTGTAGGCTTAATTGACAATATAAGACAAGCATCGTGTTGGCTGAATTGGATATATGTATTCTATTTGGAAAACTAGTGAGCCATTTTTTTAGCCAGCTAAGTTACTTCCCTTTACCAAGTACATGCAGTATAAGACTGACGGGCATAGCAAAGACGACAGAACCATTTTTAGTTCTGTTACTTGATACATGTGAAGCAAAAACAGTCATGAAAAAATGTTCATGGTGAGAAAGCGAATCATTTTCATCACAGATTGAATTTTTCAGAATTTCACATTTTATTACTCTTGTTTAATCAAATAACAAGAAAAAAGTGTTCTTTTTTTTTTCTTTCTTTTTTTTTTTTTTTGACAGTGCTTGTGTTTCATCTCTTGTATTTGACAAAATGGAAGAAATTTGGCTGACGGTGAAAATGACTTACTCAAATGCAGAGCCTTGTGCTCAAGTCTCAGTGGTATGTAGCAGTACAGAGGGCAAGGAAATTCCCAGAGCATTATTCTCTTCAATGAAAAGAAGAGACATAAAAATCTACTTGAAGTCATTGACATTGAACATGACTCACAGGAAATGTCAGTTGTACCCACAGTCAAGTGGTCTAGTCAAAGTTTGACAAGGCCTCACATCAGCAATTCATTTTCACCTCAGTTCACAAGTGTTCTCTTTCCACTTTCTAGAAAATCGGCATTAAGTGCATCGATAGATCATGCCCAACATATACTGCGTTCCCTAATTTAAGGTGAGAATGTAGGCCTACCTGGACTACACAAACAAGCCACATTTTATGTTTATGTTTATTGTGGATCCTCTATATTACATGTAGAATGAAAACTTCAAAGCTCGATTTCTCAAAATTACAAAGAGAGGAGATCGAACTGTGAGCTGAGGCGATGACATGTTAAAGTCAGAGTGTAGAGGGCTGTCTGTTATGTTCACCTCTCTCACCCCACATACACTGGCATACTCTTCCCCTTGCTCCACTTCCCCTTGCTCCACTCTCTCATAGTGTCTGTGGCCTGATGTAATGTTGTCACTTTCCAAAGTTTTCACAACTCGGCCAGCCAAAATCATGTTACTTCTCTCCATAATTATTGCATGAGTCAATCTCTGCCAACTTTGCAAATGTTGATTTTAAATTGATAAATTTTTGCAGAAAGTGAAAAATTTGTATTGAATAACTGTCATTTGTAGGGTAGGAAAGCTATTTATTGTATGTATAATATCTTGGAAGCAATCACAGATATAATAATGGAGAGGTAAAGGGGTGAAAATTTCAAAGATATTCATATCAGTCTTTAGCAACTTTCGGCCTTAATTTTATTAGCAGCTAATCAGTAGATAATATGTTACTGGCAGGCAGACAGAAAGAAACCAGACACTTTTTTTTTCAGGTATGCAGACTTAGGCTGAGGGAACTAGGGCATTTATTTCTGTAGCTTTGCAACATTTTATACTGTTTTGTACAGTTAAAATAAACAAGGAAAAGAAAAGAAAGAAGAATCCATGAAAAAGCCCTATTTATTCCTTGAACTTTCCTAACTTTCCTTAGTTCAACACCCACCGTTAAAACACTCAGCCTCAGTAATGAAACAAAAAGTTTTGTTTGGAATCCTGGTTTGGGTAAAACATTTTTGTGTTTGGTTTGAGGTTTCATTTTAACAGTAATAACAACAGATGACAATCCTTTTTATTTTGTCCTATGAAAGGTGCTGAGTTAGGATATTTAAAATCTTGCAGGCTGTCAGTGACAAAAAAGAACTTAGAAAGACAATTATCAAATTCAGTGAACGATAGCGACTCATGCACTTTTCAAAGATAGCTTATTGGTTCAGCTCCTTATCGGTGGAAATTTGAGAGTGGCCAGGAAGACTCGTCAGACACTATTTCGCGTTTTGGCAAAAGCAATAGGATTGTCTTGTTATTCCCCATAGGTCTTTTTGAATGGCAATGAACGTGCTCATCTCTTACTAGTCTTAGGCTTTCATTTGATGGGTTAGCTGTCTCTTTCACTTTCAGCAAACTTGACTTTGTAACATCACCCCATGTGCACCATTTCTCTCTTGACTTATTTGCAGAACAGGAAAAATCTTCTAAATTTTTTTTTGAAGTTGAGAGGCTGCTTGATGCAACAGACCATTCCATTTTCCCCTCTTCACACTCAGATGAAAAATAAGAAATTGCAATCTTATGACACCTTTTGTAAATTTCATTTTGATATCATCCACCCCTTTGTATGGCCCTAGTTAGGCGTTAGGTGTTTGTTATTGTCATTCTCATCTGAAGTGAAACGATGCGAGACATGCATGAATGTTCTGATTTGCACATGTAGTATGTATTTTAGTCTGCTCCACTTGCCCTTTTCTCTGTTTTTGCTCTCTGACATATACACAAATATCTCTCAAAGTTACTGTAACAAACATGCGCACGCATAGACACAGTCTTTTTCCAGATTTGAAATGATTTCATCCTCTGTCCCCTTCTTTCCCCTTTTCACTCATAGGACACATAGATAATTTTTAAAATTTACTATTTTTTTTAAAGGAATCCATTTATTTATTTTATTTTTTGAGATATCAATTTACTTGACAATGCAAATGCATTCCCTTTCTATAATTTCGACCTACAGAGCCTAGAACAGATCCAGCATTACACTAGCAAAATCAGACGGTTTTAATACTTATTGTTATCATACAAGAACTGCTTGTCTTTACAGATGAAGACCACAGCGCAAAACATTGCGATGCATGCATGCTGGATTGCATAGTAGCGTATTATTTATTGCATTATTCCCTTCAAAACAAAGGGCTAGCAAAGTGAAGTTTTAATGTGGTTTGCCTTGTCAAGTCCTGGCAGGGATTTTTTATTTCATTTTAAAAATTATTTTATTTTATTGTGTTTTTTATTGTAGACATTATGTTCCTGCCTCCCGATAGCATCGTAGATCTGCTGGTATTTTCCTGTGGATAATACATGGAACATGTCGTGACTTTTCCCACTTAGTAACAGAGTAGAAAAAGAAGCTTAGAATGGAAGGGAAATATGATAATGTTAACGTTGACAAAACTTGGTTCTAAAACAGACAAGTTGCAAAGATCTGGAAAAAGAAATACATGGACTTGTACTTCAAAATGGTGTTTTTGTGAAAAGAGGCTTTTGTATTGGAAATGTGTGAAACGTGATATTCCTCGGGGGGAGGGGGGGGGGAGAGAGAGAGAGAGAGAAGGACAAGACATCCGAGTTGTTATTTATGGCTGAAGTGGTGAATTTTTCCTTTAAAAAATAAAAATGGGTCTGCATCCATGGTCTTTACCCTGATGTAAAGGATGACTGTTGATGGTGGTGCATGGTTACTGAAGAGAAAAAAAACTATACAGCAGATTTGTTTCTTTTACAACTGACAGAAGTTACCAATACATTGCACACGTTTTCCTATAGAGGATGCAGGAATACCTGATATACATTGTTCATGCCTTTTTCTCGTTTGCAGAAGGGGAAAAATAGAACAGCTAGCACCAAAACAAAGAGAATCCTACAGATTGTTCCATGTCATTGTCACCGAAAATACGTCAAATTGTACTTCATATCCCGACAAAGATATTAGCCAACATGTATAGATATTATTTTTTCCTGTAATAACATGACTATCTGAAATGATACTTGGATGTGATGAACTGTTTTCAACTTGCGATAGAGCAGAAATAATAGAAAGAAACTAACGAAGCGAGGAGTGAATGGAGAGAAGAATTAATCTGATATTGTTATAAACTTAGTAGTATTGTTACTGTATGAATGTATGTAGGTATACATGACCATGTCATTCACCTATACTTCAACTTTTATTTTCAGGAAGGATTAGCACCTGTTATGATTATGTTCCACATCAGTGTCCGTTAGTTCAGGGCACTGGTCTCGTTCCGTGGTCCCGGTCTATTTCTGGAACGGGAGTCGCAACTCAAAAGTAGAAATGACACATATCGATTACTACCTCCCAATTAGCCTATTTAGGAGTATGATTATGATTGCTAATTTAAGTCTGCTAGAACATACCTTAGCCCTAACGCTAACTTAACTCTAATCCTACAATTAAACAACGTGTATACATCAGGGGTTAGGGCTAGGGTACGTTCTAATAGATTTAAATGAGGAATCATAATCATGCCCCTAAATAATTGGAAGGCAGTAATTGATATGTGTCATTTTCCACTTCCGGGTTGCGACTTCCGTTCCAGAAATAGGCCAGGACACGGAACGAGACCAGTGCGCAGTTCAGCGTGTGTCCTTAATGTCCAATGCTGGTGTCCCTGTCCTGTGGTACATGTCTCAGTCACGTGAGGTGTCCCTGTGCACATGTACTACTACTATTACTGTTCTACTACTACATCTCTGACAATGAATCTGTGTTTTTGCTTTAGTTGAGCAAGATTACAAAGCATCTGTGTTGTTTGCCCTTTGTTTCATCATACTGTGTCTAAATAAATTTATATATGCTATTCTACACAAACCCAAACGAATTTCTTTTCTTGATTTGAATTGTGAAATAAATGGTATCTCTGTTTTATGCTCTCACACAGTGATTCATAATGCCATGAGATAGTCTATACTACGCATTAAAAAAAATGGGGGAGGGGGAAGTGGGGAGGAGCGAATGATAAGAAAAGACACTCTAGACATTTTGTTCATCTCATTTCTTTGATCTTTAAAAACTTTTTCTCTTTGTTCTGAAATCGTTAAGTAACCAAATTAGGAATTTTGTTTTAGTTAATTTTTGTTTTGTCGTTTTGTTTTTTAGGAAAATGCAATCATAATTTATTATGATTCAATACTGAGCTGTTTAGGATAAGCCCAATGAATCGATGATGATTGCACAAGCTAACCGTAAGAAAAATAAATAAATAAACAGATAAATAAAAAAAAAAAAGAAAAGAAAAGAAAGAAAGAATCAAAACCTCCTTCAAAACCTCCGATGATCACTGAAAAGTTAAGTATATTCTTGTGAGAGTTGGATCCGGCGGTTTAAGTAAAACGATACGCTTGTTCAAAACAGGCATATTGAAGTACATTTTACAGAAAAAAAATTCTATACTTTTTTTTTTTTTGGGTCCCCAATAAAGAACAGCTTTTCTGGTAGTCAGCCCTAGGGAACCGGTTCAGTCGCCATTCGAAGTCGCACTGTACTGTTTTGAGGTCTCCGACACTTCGGAATTACATGCAGGCAACATTATTGTGCGACAAGGCTAGAAGTTAGAAAGATTGAGTAAAACGGTGATTAACGCCGTTTTCATCTGTATATAATGTTTTCAAATTTAAATGTGCGATCCATCAGATTGTTACGCAACATTAAAACTGTTAATATAGCACTAACAAAATTATTCTGTCACTACATCCGCGTAGGTTGAAAGACTTAACAACTTGTTTCTCTCTTCGAAGTTGCCTCATTGCAGTCGAGACGCAGATTATTAGGATAGTAGAGTCTATAGTTTAAAACAGTAACAAAATACCGTATAAGTTAAGGTGTCCTTTTGGAGACGTGGCTGAAGGTTAGGCGTCTGCTCCTCGGGGAAAGCCAAATGTCGTGCGGGTCGAATACTACCGGGAGCATGGGAAAATATTTAGAACCTGTTGGGTCAACAATCACCTGTCTTCTAGGGTAGGAAATCCGACGTCTAGCATTCTCGAATAAGGACGAGTATATTTCGGAGATTCCAGAGATAGACGTTAAAGAACGCGTGGCAATTAAAAATCGGATGAAGAGTAGGCGGAAACACCATTGTCTAGACAAAATTTCCAGATTTCAGATCTCTGCCAGAAGTATTCTAACCAAACTGGGCACGCCCTTAAAGCCGAGATAATCCTACTTTCTTAGGATTGAAGGGCTATCGAAAGACATCAAAACAGGGTGTCCCATGCGATGGTCATCAGCTTCAACATTAAACATACATAATTATATATTGTAAACAATATACTATTCATTTGACCTCTTAATGTTTCTGTGTCAGTGGACAATGCATTTATTATCATTGAAAGAGTGAGTGCATTTTCATTTTGCCATCATTTAACCATTAATATTGTTTCAAAGTCAGGAAACTGTACTGTGTTGTGACTTAAAAAGTAAATTTATTATTTTTTAAATAGTTTAAAAAATAATTATGAATGTTATTTTGTTGATTGATTGATTGATTGACTGGTTGATTGATTGATTGATTGATTAATTAACATAACACTATCGTAGTATCATAACACCAACAATAAAACTACGTTTTGATGTAGCACAGAAAGCATGTCGGTTCACATGCGACGACATATATCATGACTTAGATTCGCTAGTTCACCTTAAGAGGGATTTCAAATGAGAATATTCTTTATTGTCTATATATCAAATTTATCAATTTGTGGCTGAAAAAATGTGAGATCAAAATAAATAATCAAAAGAAAGAGAGAAAGAAAAAAGTAGAAATAGAAATAAATAAATACTCTTCTTATTACGTTCTTGAGTCTATGCTATGTCTTTCAATACCGATGGTACATGTAGTTCCGTTTAAGTCTCGCCTTACATCCACGTGCGGACGGCAGTCTCGGCGGTCTCGTTACGTTCTATAATACGTCTTTCAACCTCCTAGTGGAGGTTATCTCGAAACCGGCGGTCTCGTACCAATGGTAATACTTGTGGCAACATTGGGGAAAGAGGAAAAAAATATATGAAAAACCCAGCGATCAGTTTACAAATTGTATTACATTTGTATTGATCTGTATGTTTAACTTTTAACCAGTAGGCTACCTGAGATGAACAGGCACCATCTTCCTGATGCTGGATACAGCAGTTTGCAAAAAGAAATCATTTCAAGAACAGGTTAGGTCTCTATTTTTCAACCTCCTCTGGGATGGTTATCTCGGCGGTTATTTTTTGTTATATTTTTTTTCTTAAGCCTTTCAGTTCTGAGACAATAGGATTATCACGGCTTTACTTCGAGTAGCTGCCTGATTTTGGTGTGGGTAGAAATTTGGAATTTGGAAATTTTGCCCGGACAGCGGCATGCAGCCTACTCTTTCATCGATTTTGAACT
>JBCEWB010073857.1:0-13124 GCA_039654565.1 Peronia peronii | reverse complement strand
AAGCTTCATCATTGACCGTTAGGTTCATTATCTAATATTACTGCCTTTTTTCTTTCTCTCTCTCTCTCTCTCTCTCTTTGTTTTTTTTTCTCTTTGTTTTGTTTTGTTTTGTGTTGCTAAAAAAAATTAATTTTAAAAAATGGCGACTTTTCCACTCAGTCAATCAAATTGATAAACGATATTCAATGAGAGTCAATGCTCTAAAAAATAAAGTGAATAGTAATAGACTGCCGGTCAGTACAATCCATTTCTAGGAGAAAACTCGAGTTATAATGAAATGACTTTTACCACTATGTCCGATGGTTTTATATGAGATAGAGACGTATTTCGCAGTTAACTCTTTTTTTTTCTTTGAGCAATGTTTTCTGTGACTATTCAGGCCTATGCACTATAAAAATCTTTGCCGTTATACCATAGTGGAAATCACTTAGGCTGGCTGTTCTTTCCTGCCAATATGCTCTATAATAATAATGGATTTTGGCATTGCTTCCAGGAGAACCTGGTTGCATCAGCAGATACTAAGTCTATCTCTGACTAGTGCGCTAATACTCTTGTCTCTTCCTTCATCACTATATTTGGACCATACAACTATAGCTTTTATAATCGTTACATTTTGTTTATTCTATCTTCCACGTTCTACATCTCATTTGCTCTCCAGCTTCCTTTGCCAGTGCTTTGACAAGCATTCCATGCACGTACTGTATATTTATCATTGGAGATCCCATATCATAATATATTGATATGCTGAAAAGACAAAAAGATGCATATTTTGATATGTCGTATCTGTGAGCGAAGAAGACAGATACAAATTCGAGCCATTACTTACTGTCGTTCCGTTGAAGAGTGTCTTGTGCTGTGTTGGGGTTTAACATCACATCAACACGATCACGGCTCTATTGTGCCAAACACGGTGAGGTACGTTTACACGTCAAAAGGATGATCAAGTATATAAAATAAGAAGAGAGGAAAGAGAGCGGGACAGAAGACAGGAGCAAAGGAGAGAGAGAAGAGATGTCACCCCTGGAACATTGAGAATGGCTTTCCATGGGAGACATCCCACCAACCGGTGGCTTTCACCGCCTGCAGGTGGGAGCAGAGATTTGTGTGTGTATGTATATGTGTGGTATTAATGAATGAGACAAATTTATCCATTTCAAATCATAACATAGAGTCAAATAGAAGACTTGGGCTCCTATCAAACGTTTAAGGGAATTTTATGGTAAAAATCAGATTAATTCACCGCTGGAGCCGTTTGCTTTCTGCATCATTCATTTCTCTCCTATATGTTATATCGAGATAACCTCCACCAGGAGGTTGAAAGACATATATAGAACGTGTATATCATAATCGCTGGCATTAACATTTTCCTGAGCCCTTCAGTTTCCAAAATCGTTATTGGATTTTCTTATCCTACTTTCGTTTGCCTCAAACAATCTCGTATCTTTACATAAGCCTAAACTAACCATTCTCACCATAGTGGAAAAAAAACAAAACAAAACAAAACAGAAAACCGTCAAATCCTCTTTCTCTTTAGTTATTATGCTTCCCTTGTGACTCTTTAGTTCTTTCCTCTTATTCTTATATAACTACCGCTTTAGATTTTTTCTTTGTTTTTGTTTTCTTACTTTCTTTCTTTTCTTCGTTTTTTTTTCTTTCTTTCGTTCACCCTTTTTAAAAATATTTCTTTACATTTTTTTTTGTTTTTATAGCTTTACACTTGTAAGAAACAGAGAGCAGAATTTTAAAACATTATTAAAAGAAAAGTAAGCATAGCGATGTCAAAAATAAATGTACAGAAATGTCAGGGAAACGGGCAGTCTCAATGGACTTCATCAGCTGTCCTGTGCAGAGATGATGTTCGAATGATAAGCAGTTTGATCCATCCTCGGTGTGACAGCCCTGAAGTTTATATCTGGGAAACGGTCAGGCTAGCTTATTCACAATCTCCAGAGAGGTCGATCGCCAAGACATTAGGGGCAATGATTTTCAAGAGATGGGACCCCGGATAAAAGGTGGAAGCGGGCAAGCGAAAGTTATAATGGATGAGAGATAGAAAGAGATTACCGAAGAATTTGGCTCCTATAGATTTCTTTTTGTCATGACAAACACAGTCCATTTCGAATACATTTAAGACGTCGACTCAGAACATTTTGACCTTTTGAGAAAAAGATGATGAACGCGTCAGATTGTTTTGGGGCCTATTTGTGATTTTATTACTTTGTTATTCAGAGAAAAAAAAAACAAATACAAAAAATATGTTTGTAGTAAAACATTAACGACAAACAAAAGTTCGTATATCTTTACCATGAAATATTGTAAAAAAAAAAAAAAGACGAAAAAATGAAAAGTCAGCCAAGAAGTTGATGACATTCATTTTTTTCTCCTCCTAAAGTGGGAAATTTGATGTCTTTACCAAGTGGAACAATATCGTGATCACACAACAGCCAAACATTTCATAAAAGAACAAACATCAGCTTTTATTCTTTTTGAATGTTATGAAAATATGGTTGAAACTTTAGATTCTAAACTGTAGAGCATAATATGATGCATTCATGGCCTATTCCTTTTGGCCTGTGGACCATATGATATAATCTCTTGAATCTAGGATATTTAATTGTTACAAAATAGATTCATATCTATTTGTGAGGAGAAACTGATAAGTCATTCGTAACAGTTCAAAGGAAATTATGTTTTATTGTGAATGGCGATGCTCTTCTTTTGTGGCTCTATCTTTTACTGACTTTAGCATTCTCTCGCATATTGATACCTTCATAAAAGGACCGCCTAAAACAGAAAACAAAGTATGCTGTCAGGAACCGATCTTTTATTTAGGAAAACCGATCTTTTTATTTAGGTTAGGTAAGCCGAAATTTTATTTCGGCATACCTAACCGACACGACTGTGAGAAAACAGTGTCACGTCGTAGAGAAAAAAGAATGAGAGCAAAAATCCGACACTTACTCAGGTGAAAAGTACTGAACAACATTCCGAATAAAGTGAATTACTTTAAGGCTAAATAACGACCTAAAATGAAAAGAGTTTTTGTTGTTTTTTTTTTACAATTGTTTGTCCGTACATAATCCACAACTGGTTTGTTGTTGTAGTTGTTGTTGTTGTTGTGGTTGTTGTTGTTGTTGTTGCTGTTGTTGTTGTTGTTGTTGTTTCAACTGTTTTTCTGTATATTAATCCACAACTGGTTTCTATTGATAGTAATGTATATTAATTGCATCATTTTAATCATCTTTTTGTTAACATAATAATTATCATCGTGAAGTCCAAATCTCAAGTGCCACTTCAATTCCTCTGGTACAAATAGCTTTATTATGCCCTAGAAAGGACCACCACTTTTCATAGAAGGCTAATCAGAGAAAAAATACTTTGAAGAAGTAAATCAATTAGCAAAAAACAACAACAAACCATTCAGAAATGCTTTCTTCAATTTATTCTTGTCACTTTCTCAATGCCAAATAATTCGATCTGAGTTCTCTTTATTCTTTAGTTTCTAAGCTCTTAATCTTCATGGCCCAAGTAATGGGTTGGGGGGGGGGGGGGAATACGGCTGGCAATATAGGCGTATTACTCGAAAATTGTCGCTATGTATCAAACCTAAGAAACTAGAAATTTGATGAGAATCAGACCCACTGAAATGATCAATGAACTATTTTGCTCGGCGGACAAAAATTGCTTCTCCCTTGCTAGACAGATAGGATATAAGACAAGCATTGCATGGAAGGAAGAAAAAATCGCTTTTGCTTTGGATACGGTGAAACATGATAAACGAAAAGATCTGAACAAGTCAATATGATGGAAGTTTTTTGTTTTCTCATCTTGGTGTTTTTTTCTTCACGATTTTGTTTCCTTTTTTTTCTTGTTGTTTCTGTTGTTATTGTTGTTGTGGTTGTTGTTATTGTTGTTGTTGTTGATGTTGTTGCTTGTATTCTGGATGTTGTTGTTGTTGTTAATGCTACAAATTACAAGAGCAAGGTGATAAGTTCCTTCTTTTTGCAATGCTTGTATTACACATGACAAAGGGACGTAACCTAGTTGGCTGAGAAACCAGTGGCTCATATGCCTGTGTATACTTTTGTCTAACAAAGGCGATGGTGCTTGCTGCCATCCATTTTTATGAGTCTGAAGTTAATATTGATCAAGCTAGGAAAAAACTGAATGAAGACTAAGAAAAAAGGAGATAAAGAACAGGAATGAGAAGGCCAGGAATATAACCCTGGCGCAACAGTAGGACCAATATTTATAACGATTTTGATCTTTTCCTGTCCTCTCCACATACAAACTAATATTACGTACAAATCTCCGACCAGCTGAAATATATTATTATGGTCGCCTGAATTTAAGGTAATCAAATAAGTAAATAACGTATACATACATAAATAAATAATAAAATAAATAAATGATAAATAAAATAATAATAAATAAATAAATAAATAAACGTTAAGAAATATTAATAACTGTTCTACAAAATACAATTATTTAGCTTTTTATATCAAAGAACGAAAATCAAAGAACGCCATCTTCTTACAAAACCAGTTTCGATATTGTAACAGATATTCATTGATAGATTATCATCATTTGAGGGTAAAAAAAGATGAATTGCACTCCAGTTACCAAACGTCAAAAGAAAACGGGCAAACAATTATGATACAATAATGTGTAACTTTTGCCATAAAAACCATAAAAATCTTGAAGCTGGTCCACCACCCAAATCAAATGCAGCTATGGATATTCATTTTTTATATATTATCATAGCTTTACGGGACTTTTTCTTGTTTAATTACGTCTTTCAACCGCCTTTGAGGTGGTTATCTCGATTTACGGGACGTCTAAATTTAACGTATGAATTAATATCTGCTCCCCTCCCCCCTCATCGCATCCCTCCCCTCCCCTGTCAACCTCACCTTTCCTCAACCTTCCTCTATAAAATCAAATAGTATTAGTTATGTTGGGTTATTCAGTCTGATCGCGACACCTGCCTGGTCATAAAGAAAAGCAAATGCACTAAACGATCACACCTTAACTTGAATTTATAGAACGTGAGATTCCACACATTTTTAGATGAAAAGTTTTTAGATTATGTCCTGCACTCGAGACCTCCTCCTATGCAATGCAATAATGAAGATTACTTTCAGAACGTAAACAACATCATATTTACTGGAAAAGATAACACACTTTCATTTTAAACTGATGACTGCAAAATTCCTAATAATATCAAGGGAAACTGCTATAAAAGCGGTTCAGTTCGGTGTACACCACGCATTTCTGAAATACTCACACACACACACATATATACACACACATGCACAGCAGACAGTCATAAACACGCGCCTGCAAACGCACTGTTTTTTTTTTTTTTGCTTTTTTATTGACAGTGGCAGGCACGGGCGTCGCCGTGGCTATGTGGTTTGGCGGCTGTTCCATGATGAATAACAACAACAACAACGCACGTCCTGAGGTTGTGAGTTCGACTCGCGGGTCTTCCCACTGGGGGATGGGAGGACACGAAGATCGAGAGCCTGTATTTTTTCAGTGATTCAACGGTCTCCTGGCTTCCTTTGGGTAGGCAGGCTCACGTCTAGCCTTCTCGGATAAGGGCGAATCTATTTTGGAGGCCCCATGGGTACGTTACGCACGTCAAAG
The DNA here is from genome assembly GCA_039654565.1 of Peronia peronii. Taxonomy (NCBI): domain Eukaryota; kingdom Metazoa; phylum Mollusca; class Gastropoda; order Systellommatophora; family Onchidiidae; genus Peronia; species Peronia peronii. Next base: position 7,472 of record JBCEWB010073857.1, on the reverse strand, counting down.
AATCTTCGCAGTTGAAAAAGGGATGAAGAGTAAGTGGACCGCCGCTGTCCGGGCAAAATTTCCAAATTCCAAATATCTAACCACAAAAATTTCTGACCGAGAAACACTTAAAGCCGAGGAAAATAGGATTACCTACTTTCTTAGGACTGAAAGGGTTAAGAACAACAAACATCGCCACTCTTAGAGATTGTGTATGCACATGACGCACTGTTCATAATAGGTCATATTCGACTATGCAAAAACCTGGAAATCCCAGGCGGAGTGTTTGTACCCCCCTACTAGAAATAGAATACTCACTGATGTGCAAAGGATGCCAGACAAAACCATATTTTTTTCAACACCATATATATGGTATATAACTCAAGCAAAGGACGCAAAATGGACTTTCTTCCCTCTCTAAACTACTTGTTCAACGCCTTTCTTGTCTGGCAAAGGGAAGTAATAGAGCTGGGCAGAAAGGTCTCCCATTACTGGTAAAGGTCAACGGTGATGATAGGCTGAGCTTCAAAATAGGTCAAGGTCGCAATTAAAAAAACACATACATAGACACACACACGCACACACATAGACACACACAGACATACTTGAAGTAAAGATTGGTAGGAGAACTTCATTGACTCTGCCACAATTCTGGGTATTTACGAGCTAATAGAAAGGTCAAATATTTCAGGTTTTCACTGATCATAGTGGGCTCTGTGTTTGAGTGGTGTGTTGGGGTGTATGTGCATGGGCCTGTGTGAGCATAATACAATATATATGTGTATGTTGTGCACATGAGGTCGTGGGCACGTTTATGTGTCTGTGCAGTTGTGTTTATATGTATGTCATCATCATAAAATTGAGTTATTGATTTTGAAATTTCTTCCTGACAACTCACTTTGGTCTAGTCTTATTGTGGCCATAACTGATCAGAAACAAGATTATTATTACCTCTTTTTTTCATCTGCGTAAGTCCCCTCCCTCCTCTCCCCCCCCCCTCCCCCCCCCCCCAACCTTTCTCAGGAATAAGCCCCCCCTCCATCCTCTCGGATATAATCCAGGCCTATTCTTTCCCTATACTCAATGAATTTTTGTATAAAATTATTAAAGTCATAGTATGCCTCTAAACGAGTGCACGAAACTATACATAGATTTTGACTACTAAGCGAGTAATAAATCCAAAAAATCAACAAGGCAGTCTATTCTCGTTTGTTTCATGATGTTCTGTAATGGAGGGAGTTGACTGTTTGAGTAAAATTCAACAATAAAGTACCTTCACAGTATTTTTAATTACGTCTGCTTTGAAATTTCAAACCAGTCATCGTCACTGAAGCACACAGCAAATCAGATTATCTACTAATGATCCCTAGAGACAGCAGTTTCTTATCGCACGCTGTTTAGCTTCACAACTTTAATGAAAATGTAGTTTCAAATTGAACGTCTCCTTTTTTTTTTAATCTGGCTGAAAACAAAAACAACAAGAATAAAACGAAATAATTTGATCCAAGGATAACATGGAAATGTTTTCTATTTTTATTTATTTTATTTTATCTTTATTTATTCATTTATTACTATTATTATTTTGTCTTATTTATTTATTTGTTTCCCTGTTTTTGTTTTAACATTAAAAGCCGTCCATTTATTTTAACTTCGCGCTTAGGATTTCTTGCATCCTCCATCATTCCTGTTTCCACTCTGTATCCCAATTCAACTTCCTAACAGCTTCACTTTACGTCAAACATACAAATAAACAATATATGGATCTCTAGAACTCTAACATTAATGGCATTGACAGAACGCCCTGTCCTTACACAGCAATTTGGAGAAAATGTAATCTCTTTGTAGTTTTATGGACTCTCGTTTACTTAATATACAGTGAACAAAGTGCAAATTTCAAACAATGAAGGGATGCCTGATTTTCTATTACTATTATTATTATTATTTCATGTCATTTTGTGTTATTTTATTGTATTTTATTATATTATGTTTTATCTCATCTTGCCTTATCGTATTTTATTTTATTTATTATTATTTCCATATTATAGAAGCTTATATCTGAAGGGACAAACAAACAAACAGACGAACAAAAAGGTGTTTTACAGCAATGTCTAAGTTAGTCCGGTGTAAACGGCCGGCTGTGGTACTACAACATCCAATACAGTATCAGAACAGAACACTTGTCACAGTTTCGCCAACACTCGCTTCCATTCATCGCTATTTGGCCTGATTTCTTTAATGTGGTTTGCAGGATGTCATTCGCATGAATGCTCCCTTGAGAAGGACTGTGGCTAAAAAACACTTTACTAATGCTACCGTTACCACCACTACCTTTACTACAACTACTACTACAAATACTATGGCTTTGTTCGTCAATACAGACAACTGGAGCAGCCGGTACTCTGCATTCATGCCATGGTGACAATCACTTAGGTTGGCTGTCCTATCCCGCTATGGTATGAAGTTAGTGAAGAAACTCTTCAGCTGTCCGTTTACACCCAGAGAAAATGAAAGTGACATTTATTGTAAATAAAACATTTTATGTTTTCGTTCTAATGGATGCCAACTCTTTCTAATGAATGACCTTTTAGTTAGCTTTTTCATCTCTGTACAGCCTGCTTCAAACTAGAGATCAGTCATTTTTATGGATAACAGCCTTTCCATTTAAAAGACAAATTTCTGGTTTTAGTTTGGTTGGAATTAGCTCTTATAGAGTGAACACAGAGGACTGCAGGAATAGATTTGTTCCGACTTAGCGAACGGCTGGAAATCCTCGTCTAATTTTAGTAGGAGGGTACGAACTGCCACTGACATAGAAAAACATATAAACATGCACGGAACCGATGACAATTGTTCTCAGATCTCATGGTGGAGCCGTAATAAACATCAGTGAGTGTTCTATTTTTAGCAGAGGGTTACAAACACTCAGGCTCGTATATCCAGATTTTTGCTTAGTCGAATATGACCTATTGATAGAGACTCGCCGGAGTAGAGTTGGGACGCTGGATAACTGCTGCAAGCCTGAATAAACTTTTTTCTCGGGATATTCCAGTTAAGATAGACCTTCTTTTCTTTTAAAGCGTTGACAATATTGGTGGTGTTTGCTTGCAAACATTATTCTTGTACTACTTCAGAGTCTTTAGGAAGAGACATTATTCATAGCCAGTGGCTAAAGGCAGGAGTGCTTATGGTGATGACGGAAAACTCAAGAGAGAGAGAGAGAGAGAGAGAGAGGGGGGGGGGGAGGGGTGATGTGAGTGAAATAAATAAAGAAAATGGCAGGACAGATAAAAATTTGATGGATGAGTCACAGTAGACAGACCCCTGCATTTTCTGTTGTTGTCCAATAGATCTGTTCCGACCAAGCGAACGGCTGAAATCCTCGTCTAATTTTAGTAGGGGGTCCAAACACTCCAAACTGTTCACTACCATTGCCACAGAAAAGCATATAAAAATGCACGGGACTGGTGACAATATTGTTCTCAAATCTCGTGGTGGAGCCGTAATAAACATCGCTGAATGTTCTATTTTTAGCAGGGAGGTACGAATACTCCGCAAGGAATTTCCAGGTTTTTGCTTACTCGAAAATGAACTACTTTGTCAGTGCTTACTAAGAAAAAATAAACTGAACTACATTCTGAGGCTGTTCATACATGCACGAGGTTGTTTGCCGATAAAACGGGCGAAAGATGTGGATTAAACAGCAATGGTGACTATAACAGATTAAAAGGACCACAAAATACTCTCTAAAATGTGTGTTATAAAAAGCTTCCATTCTTAAATTGATCATGAGAACACATTTGAACTGAGGATATGTAAAATGAAAATTTGGATATCCCATTAGATACTCTTTGTACTACAAAATAAATTGTAATGAAAATATCAGTATGGACCACCATCGCATTAATTATTCCTCTTTGAAGCTGCCTCCTCGCCAGGTGTAAACTTGCGAACTTTTGTGGTATTTTTCAGAATGATGCAATAACGCATATTCCATTTCCCAAATGCTCGAGGTTGATATAGTGACAAGAGAAACTATGATGGCAAACAACTGAACAAAATACTAAAACGAGTGTAACGATGTCTGTTACATATGAAGAACAATCACCTGTCATCTCTGTATCTGTGAATCCCTGGTGATAACTTACATAAACCAATTTACCGAATCAGTAGCCGCATGAATTCACTCTCAACAAGAGCCGAAGGTTTTCTTTGATCTCCTGCAGGTAAGAGAATCGAGGGTGGGAAATAATAGGTCATAAAGATTCACGTATTACTGATTCTTGTTAATTGCCAATATCATAAGCTTGGTTGCTTCTCTCTTAATCTTCATACTTTCACTGCAAGCATACTTTAACCCCATTCAGAAATTGATTATATCAGCTTTAACGAACTATTTATACATTAGATAGTTGAGAACAAGCTAATATGTATCTGGTAAATCATGAATAACAATGGTTGTTATACTGATAATCTCTATTGAACATTGATGTTCCCACTTTCCATATAATATCATTTATTTCATCGTTGGTAGGATCATCGTTGGCCTTGGCGGAAAATAGTGCTCTAAGTGTTAATTACATGATGATGCTCATGTAAGACACGTTTAGAGCAGGAGAGGACAGCCAGTCGAAATAGTTGCCACTTCGGCAGCAACGCAGAAAACAGACATGCTTTAATCTTCGGTACAAACGAAAAGGAGCATAAGGTGGGACATAGATATTTTTATTCTGATGTGTCCGTTTATGCCGTTTTGCTTCTTGGTTTCGATACTAGACAGGCCTGTCTTCAATTTTAACCCTTTCACTGCTCTGTTGACGTACAAAGTACATATTAAGAATATGACTGGAGTCAGTTGCTCTACTGACTCACAGCGCACGTGATTCTGCCTATATTGCGAAATGTTCTTAACACTGGGAGAGGAAATATGCATGAAGGGGTTAATATGATTATTCACGTAAAAGTGGCATTCAAACTTTCATATACAGAAGTAGGCCAAGCCTTAGTGAATGCAATGTCATTATATGTGCTGCAGGTAGCTCTAAGACGTAAAGGAAATCCCGAAATGTGCCACCTTTTGAGTTGATTTACAAAGGTAGGGAGAAAACTATTACCATGTGTTGACGGATGCCGAATAAATAAGCCCGTCAGGTAGGTCTGGTTGTGGGAGATCTCAGTGAAAGTGGCAGACAGAACGGTATCAGTGCTCTTCTCACTGCTGGTGGGGCGTGTAATGACTGTTTATTTTTGTAGGTGATAGAGAGAGAGAGCGAGAAAAAGAGAGAGAAATTGTATGTGTGTGTATATGCGTGTGAGTGTGTGACTCAATGTGTATGAGAAAGGGAGAGAAGAGGAAAGCAGAGATAAAAAAGAAGGCAACTGTGAAAAACCTGACAAACTGTGTCAAGGTCAGAACTAAATTAGATTTGAATAGTCTTAATGAACGTGTCGGGTCTAGTTTTATTTGTATTTATTTATTATGCAGGTTTATTCCTTGCTCTGTAAAAAACTAGGACATGAGACGAAAAAGAGAAATCCATAGATGTACAATAATGCCTGTTTCTGCTTTCAAGCCATTATGTCGATGAACAATCTAAAATCGAATATCCTTTATAGTCGAAGAGAGAGAAAACAATGAGACACTTTCACGCCACCAGGCCTTCTCGGCTTCATAAAGTGTTCCTCGATTTCCAGTAATCAATTATTCGAATACCTGACACAAATACACCCATCGAGTCCAATGGGAATGAAGAACTTGACCTGAATTACGAACCAGAATCTGAACGGCTGTTAGATGGATGTTAACATCATTGTTAATTGAATACGATTTCTTATGCACAGAAAACTGAAAAAAAATATATGTCTTGCGTTCAGGACAGATGAATCGGAAGTCGTGCCAGGGATTTCGAATTACAGTCGTTTTAAACTATTTTTCTACTCAGATACCAAATTTTTTCCTTTTCTTTTTTTTTTCACAAAACGAAACTTCAATCTTTTTTAACCCGACCAAAAAAATGAGTATATGAGTCGGAAAATAGTTAAAAATGGCCGTAACCCACGATCGCCCTGCGCGACTTCCAATTCATTTATCCTGGGCGCAAAACATCTGTAGATTTGATGCCAAGAAACGGGACTTTGTAAAGCTTATATCCCACGATGCCTGTGTCAGAAAACAAAAGGGATTTTCTCGTCTCCTCATTGTCATCACTGTCGACTTGTGTGTCCTATTGTCCTTCCGCTGCATCATCACTGTCGACTTGTGTGTCCTATTGTCCTTCCGCTGCAGATTTCATTCTTCTCCCGATAGACCACATAATAAACAGCCTTGAAAAGACCAGGAGAGACACCAGAGGCCTAACCTGAACTTTGTTTATTTAACTATATTTCTTTTATTCTTTCATTGACGAGTTTTTTAGGGTTTTTTTTTTATTTATTTGTTTTATTATTATTATTATTATTATTATTATATATTTGTTTTTTATTTTATTTTTATGATTTATTTATTTATTTATGCGTGTTTTGTTTTATCAGAAAAAAAAAAACAGGATGGAGCTTTAACAGTGACGGGAGAAAAAAAGTTTCAGAGCGTTGAAATAGTACGGAATGCCGCTCTGTGAGCAATAGTGCTTTTAAATTTGTAATGAAAGTAAGAAGGTGACTCGACTCAACCGATGAAGCAGGTTGAAAATGGAACAATCAAGATATAACTAGGTATACAATATAATCAGTTCTTACCGTAAAGCCCACAGACCAGCAACATAATTTTAAAAAGAGTGTTGATTATTCGTGAGATTGCATTTCTAACTTGTAAGATGGTGTAAAGAGAGGTTGTGCAGGACAATTTCCATCAATAACGGTGTCTGACAGTGTAAGTTTAATTTACACTGTGTGGGGTATCACCAATTATAGAATGTACACAACCTCCAGACCTGATATGTCCAAACAGTGAAAAGTATTCCAAATCCGTTTTCAGGGTGTTTATCTCAAAGGAAGAAACGGTCTAGATCAGTGGCTCCCAACGTTTTTGCACTCGAGACCCCCTGCTCAATAGCTTGAAACCTACGCGATTCCCTTTAATCAGAAGTTTGTGACGGAGAGAGAAAGAAATATCTATCACAAAAAATTATTCAAGAATCATGCAAATAGTTTATTAGCAAACTATTGCCATTTAACTGCTGTAAAAACTCGCTTTTGTTTCATTGAAACAAAAACAACAACAAAAATATGTACGGACCTAAGAAATATAAATGATGAGCTGAAATTTATTTTGTCCAAACCACTTCTAGCGAGGCTACGCGATCCCCTTGGCCAAGGCTTTGTAATTCCCCACGTGTCGCGAATCCCAGTTCCAGCTGTACATTTTATGATGTTTGAAAGCTTTCACCTTATAACTTGAAGTTTGACTATGAATTTCTCATTGATTTCTCCTCTCTCTCTCTCTCTCTCTCTCTCTCTCTCTCTCTCTCTCTTTCTTTGTGCTTTTTGGTTAAGGTGTG
>JBCEWB010073856.1:0-29477 GCA_039654565.1 Peronia peronii | reverse complement strand
CGGGAAAGCTGAGAAATTGTGTCTCTCGGTTAGGTCTGTCGGGGTAAAAATAGGTTGTAAAGCGCTTACAGCCTGTGCTATAGGGCCGCCTGTTAGGTGCTCAAATGGTCATCAGTCAAATAGGAACATACATTGTCAAAAGATCTAGTCAGTGTTAACTTGAGTCAGGAACTGTGTGTAAATTGTCTTTACTAAAGCCGTTTTCTCTACGTCTTCTGTTGGAACGTATATATTTCTAAAGTAAGCTAAAATTAACTATGATGTTTGAGCTCTCAAGCAACAGATAACTGTCATGTCTGCTTCGTTGCAAATCAGTCAGGACTATCAATAATGGTGCACTGTCAGTCTGTGAATGACTTTAGCAAGAAAACATTCATTCCTTATTGTCGTTCTTCGTGACCACTGTCAACGAGCTCAACAGCCAAACTATAAACATGTACATGTATTATTATGATCAACAGCCAAGCTATATGTGTATTATTATGTTCAACAGCCAACAATATGTGTATTATTATGTTCAACAGCCAAACTATAGCTGTATTATTATGTTCAACAGCCAAACTATAAGTGTATTATTATGTTCAATAGCCAAAACTATAGTGCATTGATGTATTATTATGTGTATTATTATGCTCAACAGCCAAACTATATGTGTATTATTATATTCAACAGCCAATAGTAGGTGTATTATTATGTTCAACAGCCAAACTATAGGTGTATTATTATGTTCAACAGCCAAACTATAAGTGTATTATTGTGTTCAATAGCCAAAACTATAGTGCATTGATATGTAATTGGAGTGACGGGAAAATATAATTCTTTTTGCTTTCCATTACATAAGCTTACATTTCATGTTTGCCTCACTGCATGATTATTATTTTACTATTCATTCCTGCTTATTTGATCTTTGTTTTTCTTTCGTGCGTCCTTCATTTTCGTGGTAAACTATACCATTAATCATATGAAAATAATGCATCGAATGTAAACTTTTTTTTTAAATTCGTCATCATTGTAGTTCACTCTTAGTGTTTTTCCTTCCCTCCAGACAAATTGCTTGCTTTAGTTAGCATTTAAACACTAGCGTTTTGCTTATTTGTAACTCATTTTTATGTCACAACATTCTCTATAAAGCTAACTAGATTTAGCTTCCGAAGATAATCTATATTCTTTTCAGACACAACGTATTTTTGATAACATGCTTTAATGACGTTATATCTGATACACTATTAGTGCTGGCTTCAAAACCTGAGATATATGGTTGTATTTTATATGAGAAAACAGGTTTAGGACACAGATTCTTAAGGCAGACCGGCAGGCACAAAATAATGATTTCATAGTAAATATATGAATATTCAGCTTTGTCTTAGCACGATGCTGTCATTTTCTCTAAGAACTGCTCCGAGTCTTAGAGATTGGTAGTTGGACACAAAAGGAGAAGACGTTCAGACTAAAAGCATATATCAATTATAACGCCATGTCAGAGATCGCCAGCAATAGTGAGAGAAACCGCTTTTGAATTAAGTTTATAATACCATTCATCAGGTGGCCGATTTTGCCGAGGAACAACAATGCTCAGCGATTCTTATCGAACGATTCAAATAATCGATGATCGTTGATGAAAGCGGTCGGGTATATAGTGAGAAAGAAAGCAGAGAGATTATATTTATCGGTCACAGTAGAGTTCAGCAAGATTTCGGGACAAACTCAACGGAGTTTCCCGCAGAAAGTAAGTTTCCAACCCGGAAGTGAGGCAGACATGCGGCATTCGCAGTCTCTCGACTAGGCAAGGTAAAAATAAGATATCAAACGCTTTTAACATTAGAATTTGGCTTAAGTAATTTGACACATTAAGTTGGGTAGGAATGGGCTAATTTATGCTTATGCTATTAGCTGGTATGTCACTTTCGTCTTTAGGATGTCAGTCTTACACTCCAAAATACTATCTGGGTCCAACTCGATGCCAGACTCTCTGCAGTTCGACATAAGTCAACAAGGGCCTGTTTCTTAAAACCATTTATGTCTCGCTCATAAATAATCTTGTAGCTCGTAAAAAAAAAATTGATCTTGAAGTTCATGGTCACGATGGAATACTATAGTTTTCATAAAATACTGATAACTTACCAGCAATCAAGTACATCAACACAATCACAATGAAAGCGAAGCGCTATTGTTTACAAGCTTTTGCCTCATTTCCGGTCTGAGCCTAAGGTTCTTATTTTAACCCGGAAGTACGTCAGTCTCTTTCCTACTTAATTATTAACGCTATTCACTGCTATTATTATTTGAAGAGTATCTAGGTTCAGGTGATTATGAGTCTGTCATTCATAAAGAAGGGTTTTCATCATAAATTTCCTATCCACCTTAATAGGGTCACGCCAAGAAGTGTGACAGACTTTCGCGGGTCGATAGAATTTTCCTAAATTTTGCTGAACTCTATTGGTCAGTGATACAGAGGAAAATTTAATCACGGGCTAATAATCAACGTTTCTAGAAAGCGACATATAATGCAGAGTGAAAATCCTGGAATAAACCGCTGTAGAAGATGGCCAGTGACAGGGAATGAGAACTGTGAACAACAACATTCAAGGATGACAGAATCACTACCTGGAGAGGAATCGATAACTCCCAACTACTTGACACTACTGACAGTCAATGGGTGAAGAGTCAGACAATGAGTGAAGATGAAGACAAAATACCACGGAACGGGAGAATCACTTCTCATAGTTTATGACAGCTGCATTAGACTTACAGCTTTTAGTTGTGTTAGACTCACGTTTATTTTAATAGCTGTGGAGGACTGTGTAACCGGTCATTTTTTCAAAGTCTTGACTCCTAGCACCATAAATACACAGCCATTATTACAATAGCCCCCTGGCTTATACAGGTGATAACCATAATTTGCCTCTAAAAATCTGTTCACTCACTACGAAATGGCAATGCCTATTGTTTCGTTTTAAATGCAGATAACTGATTTTAACTTTTGGAGAAAAAAGAGAGCTTAATTATACAAGAGTGTTTATAGTAAAAGGGTTAACACCCGATGAGGATTAGAGTACCGACCGCTAACCATTTGCTTTCTTAATATGAGCTACAGGTTTCTACGTCACATCCTTAAAGCATAACGTTAGGTTTGTTTCTTTAAGCCTTCATCCTAGGCTTATGTCAGCCATGGATTGCAATAATAGTATGTACCTACCTCTCAGTTTCAGAAACTATCCGCCTGTTGCTGTGCCTGTCTTTCACACATGTCCGATGGCACAGGGACTGGTCCGATTTCTACCAGTACGACCTGCATATGGCTTGCATTAGGGAGCTTCTCAACATCTTTGAAAATCGGTGTCACAATGTCGGAGATTTTACTGGTGACAGACCGATGTCAGCGTCATGTGGCTTTTCTGACATCGACAGTGATAAACAGGAAGAGTGTGTGTGTAAGAGAGAGAGAGAGAGAGAAAGAAAGTGAGACATGAGAAGATGGAATAGAAGAATGAGAACGGTGAGAGAGAAGAGGAGGAAAGACAGGATGTAAAGAGATGGATAGACAGAGAAAAGAAGATAACAATTGCGTGGAAGACGGATTAAATTTTAAAAAATTGTATTGATATGTTGAATTTTGATTGTATGGATGTATTGCGCCATCAGTAGTTAAGATTTGGGATTATTTTAATAACGGCATCATCACTGTCGTACAACATCAGTGGGCAGTCTTGTACAGTACATCACCGAGACCATTTTGGAGAGGTATATGGGGTAAAGCAGATTGGACGATCATAGGTCAAACATTATGATAAACAGATCCTGGACAGACAAATGGCACAGGAGAACTCATCTGCCTGGTAGCACCACAGATTAAAATGACCAGACAGCGCCGAGGACACTTAACAAATCATCTGTCTATTAGTATTTCTATTAAAAAATTATACGACAGTCAGTCACTCCTAAGCAAATAATATAAAAGCATACCCTTCTGCATAGGTTAACTGCCCACTTGGTAATCATACAAAACAAACATCGAAGTCATTTCTGATTGTGACTAAAAGTAAAGTCGGACGCCGATTTCACCATCCGCCATATACGGTATCTATAACATTATTTAAAATTACATTAGATCCTCGTTCACATGAACATGAATGGTAGTTATTACTGAAGTGTCGTGATTGAATTCCATACTTTGTAGGCCTACATGTATTTCGTTGTAGGACCTGAAACTGCTTGGGCCCTTGGGCGGCTATTCGGTCGTTGGAGTGATTTAGTCAATTCTTTAAAAATATTTTTTTTCCGTGACATGTTAAAAATGAGAGATCATATAAATAAAAATAATGAAACGTTTTCATGGAAAATACCGTTTATCAAAGTCAGTACGTTGACCAGTTCGTTCCGCTATAAAGCTTGTACTGTTATATTCAGCAGTATAAAATTGTAAGATTTTTTATCTTTTTTTGTTTGTTTGTTCAGAAATAACAATTGATATAACTGGGAAATATTTTGTGATCACTTCAGATATTGGGTGATTTAGCACGTTATCTTTATAATTTGTGACTAGCACCTGTGATCAGCTCGAGGCCGAAGCAGTGGATGTTGATCCCCCAGCCACGAGGTCCATTGCATCGTTGTGATGTTGCCTGAGAACCTACTGCACTCTCTACCATATCTGTATCCTTTTATCTTTTTTTAAGAAAAAAAAAATGTTTTTTTTAGACCGAAAAATTCCTGTATATTTCTGTAATAGCAATTATATAATCCAAGTCGTGATTATCATCATTGTATTTATAGTACAGGTACTAAACTAAATAGTATCACGGTTGTCCCATGCATGTTGATATGTGATAAGTACATCAAAATTTTGCAGACATTTATCATTTATGTATGCATCTATTCGCCAGCCATATGATATTGATTATGACATAATCTTGTCGGTATTCCCAGTTTGTATTTCGCATGCGTGGATATATAATATATATTTATTGTTTCTTCTTTTTTCCAATTATATATTGTTCGTTATAAAATTACACAGACATACTTCTGAGGACATCTATTTCAACATTTTCAGTCCGAGGAAGAAAGGACGTTTATGCAGGGTTAATAATTATTGTTTTCTTTACCGTGTTAATTATTAAAAAAAAAAAAAAAAACGTGTCCATTCATATGCCTTCAAATTTCTACTGTTGTAAACTGTGTCCATGTATGTGTGGCTGGTTTGGTTTCGCTGTCATTTTACCAACGACTGAAAACAATACATGTACATGTATATCTTTTTCGTTCCCGAAGACTCCAAACACTTGCTCTTGTCCATATTTCAGTTATTTGGCATGATGCATTCTCTAAGATAGGAAATGCTTTTAATAAATGCCAATAGTTTTAAGTTTACATGTAGATCTACATGTACAGGTATGTTCTTCTTCGTCTTAGTATAATCTAATTGTACATCTATTCATGGTATGTCAGGAAAGTTTGTAACTTTTCGTTTCTACTTGACTCGCATGTTTGGGTCTCATGACGATTTCCCATTTTCCTCGTGAGAAACCATAAGGGAATCTAAACAAGAAGAGACGTGGACAGGAGATGGGGGTAGAAACGACAACAGGACTCAGGAGCATGTCATAAATAGGATACTGCTTTTTGTGTGCCGAAGCAATGGAACGTCAGCAAGAAAAAAACGTTACATGTAAACTGAGTAGGCCTACAACATCAGCTAAGGCCTTTCAGTTTTAGCACAGTCTTCAGTACAGAGCTATTCATATATTATAGACGTGTAAGACGTTTTGGCAAAACGGAAGCTGCAGAGTGACTAATAATTTTACTCTGAAGGTGACTGAACCAATCCCCCTCCCCCTCCCTCCCAAAAAATCATGTTGCTACCATGCCTTTCAGCTATGAAAATGACGTGGTTATTGTTGACTAACTGCTTTATGCCACATAGGAATTCTGTTATAGAAATGGGCACGTCACTCACATGTAATCTAAATTTTAAACAAGGTATTGAAGTGAAGCATGACATTTCTTAACAAAGCCGAGCTCCCTACAGCAAACAGCGTGTTTGGGTCTGCACAAGAAATCTACATGTACTCCTTCACTTGTCATCCCTTGAAAGTCTAATTACATGTATCATATAAGTGTCCTGTCATACAACTGCTCTGAGAACATTCCAATTCCACTCCTTGTTTTGAAAGCCACATTATCTTTGCATTCACGGAGTGCCCATGCCAGAGACTTGGCACTTATAAGGTTTAATAAATGTAATAGTTCACCTATGGTACAGTTACTCGTAAGTTAATAAAGTGTAATAATTCTCGTTCAGTGCAGTATCTCAGACCACAAAAATGACTGACATTATAAACATGTACATTTATAAAAACTGGTCATTATGATGGGGACTCCATAGCACCTCTATCTGGATCTCCTTTTCAAACCTAAATGTTAGGTTGGATAAGGGGGGCTCTTATATCACTGCCAGTTAGAGAGAAACAATCACATTTTTACCCCCTTTAGTGAGCCAAAAAAAACCTTCTCATGTATCCATGGGTCGTCCAGTGATCAGTTTCTGTATTTGGTTTCCACATATGGACATCTGTTCTGCGATGCTGGAGCATTAGTATTATTTCATTATTATTAAGATCATTACTAAGTTCTATCAAACACCTATAGTACTGAAACTGAGAAGCAGCATCAGCCTTGAAATCAGTGAGATGAAGTGAAGAATTAAAAAATGCAACAACAAAAATTTATATACTACAACAGGACAAAGATTGTTCAAAATATTAAAATATAAGTATAATATGTCAAAATCAAATACCAATATAAATAATACACAGGTATTGGAAATATATCGTCGTAACAGAACTAAATTGACCTAACTACAAGAGTTTTATATTGTAGTTAGGACAATATAATTCTGGGGCAAAGGTATGTCTCTGTAAGACTAAGAGTGTGTATTTATTGTAAAGTTACATACTGAGCAATGTCTTCAAACTGTTAAAAATTGTGACATGGTGTTCTCTTAACTGATATGTTTCCATGGAAAAACCTTTACTATCAAAAAGAGAAGGGGGATGAAGGAACAATCTATTTTTTTTCAACAAAACAAACAAAACAGAAAACCAAACAAAATCAAAACAGACAAAGAATGAGGAAAAAATTATGTGAGACTTGAGCTGGGAAGGACTCAGAAAGGAAAAATAACTGAGCAGAGTATGCAGTGGCTACTATTTATATATTTTTAAAAAAAAATGCTATTGTAGATTTCAACACACAAAACCAAAATAAACAAACAGAAATGACATAAGAATCAATAAAGAATTTTACACAATTCTAAGCTGAAATATATGACTGCTCTGATACACATTCTTGCCTACAGAATTTCCAGTTATGTGGAAAGAATGGATGGGAAAAGTATCTTGGAGGCAGTACCTGATCCGTGATCGTGATACAATTGTGTCTATGTAACATTTCTACACATCCTTTGACAGCTGACTACTCCACATAAGTTATCATATGGTACCACCAAAAAGATTATTTAAAAAGATTATTTCACTTGCCAATTCAAGGAGGAGAAATAATTATGTAACAATTGAGAGATTCCTAACTTTAATGACTTGCATTGAGTCTGTTTGGGTCTGAGTCAAGTTTTCATTAGAGAAAAATGCAAAATACACCACATAAATCACATTTTTGTATAAAACAAATACTTAAAACATTTTTTCAGCCAAAAGCATTTCACATATAATCAAGGTTCATGAAAGAAAAAAATCTTCATGCGTATAGATCTACTAAAATTGATATTATGGAACGCCTGTGCCTTTATAATGCAGTCTTCCGTCGACAAAAAAATAAAAAAAGCAAATACATGTATACCGAAAACTACTATTGGCTTCATCATGGAATGTTTTAAAGACAGAGTATAAATATACTTGTAAAACAGGTGAGACACAATAGCACATGTACACATGAGAAACGGCTTCTCCATTGTTCACTTTGAGACATATCATCACTTTCTATTAGATCTCATCATGTTTCTTAACTTTAAGAAGAAACAATTGTACAAACACTTAAAGTTCCTCTTTATTTTTATAAGTGGGAGGATAAGGAAGATAGAAGAAATACTGGAAGGATAACATCAAAGAGTGGACAAATCAGCCTCTCATGGCAAAAGGCTGTAACAAGTGGAGAAGTGTCAGGTCATTTGTGTATTTTCTCTCCTCAACTGCAAAGAAACAAACATATTTTGTATTATTTCTGGTACTGACAAGAGGGAACATACATACTGTTACTTTCATTTTAATGCAATTATTTCACAACTGATATCTTGAAATATCGGTTTGTTTGTCCACTCTAAAGTGTAAAAAATGACATTTTTTAAAAATATATGTGTTTCAAAAGTTTTCCTAGTATTCATATACAAACAATAAATTACTATTTTCAAACTTTTTCTCTAGCATCTTTGCTTTTTTTTTTTTGCTTAAAGGAATCTAAGCCAGAAGACTTTGGCATATCTTCAGTGTTTTCAGTGAATGCTGTGCTGTATGTAATGTCTTTTTTTTTTTTTTAAATGCCTGTTCACAACACCATGTGTGTCAGTTGTCTAAGCATATTTTTTCTATCAGGCCAGAAATGTTATATGGTATAGTTAGTGTAGCAAGCAGTATAGTTTTGACTTTCTAGTAACAATGAAAGAAAAATGTTACAGAGTAAGTGCATCAACAAAAATCAAATTGCATCATATAAATTAATACAAAGTTTGTTTCACTCATACAAGTAGTTCTCTGGGGCTGAGATCAGATCATAATACATGTAACTGGAACCCCTTTATCTCAGCATAAATGTGCTTTTGTTTCCCCTACTGCATACATTGCATTGCATTTAAAGACACATTAACTTGGCTGGAGATATAACACACCAAAATTAATGATGTAACTGGAATACAATGTATATTAAATTTATTTTGAAAATTCTCAGTTTACACATTTGTCACATGACTGGGATGGGTGGAATGAATCCAAAGATAATGATCATACCCAGGAGTTAACATTGACTGTGAATATCTTGACAGAGAAGGTCATAAACTGCATTTTTTTTGTCACCATATAAAAGAACCGTCACTTCTCTGTTCTTTGACATCAATAAGTCTTTACAGAAAAATTTGATATCAGGCTCGTGATTCATCCACTCACCCAATATTTAACAACAAAATGTAATGTTGAAATATACTTCTCATTATCTCAAACAAAAGGAGAAAAAAGAGAGGAAAAGAAACAAACACTATGACCCAACAGCATTTTCCATAGTATAGTAGTTTTCATGTGGTCTGAAACTGCAACAGTGATAGCTAACCTTTAACATTAGTTTATTTGATACTCTTGTTGATATCAACAGTGCACAGAAAAACAATTCTTCCATATCCACAATGGATAGAAAAAGAATTAATTGTTAATAAGCACAGAAAAGCAATTGTTCACAAACTTTCAAATCTTCAGTTCTACTATCCTCCACTATCAATTTCAAGGTTGTTATCATTCCTCTACCAAAAATTGTATTGTTCACTACCACTGAGTTCTCATGATTACTCATGCTCATGGAATTGCTCATGGGGGGATCAACATTTCCACTTCAATCCATGAAATGTTTTATGTGCGTATATGTGTATGATGTATCTTAGAAACAATGCATAAATTCTACGTTTCACTCTGTGGTTATGAACATCAGCTTATGAACTTTGGCATTTCACATTCAAAAACTTCTGTCTTCTACATAACAATGAAATGGATGTGCCTAAAATTGTTATCAAATCTAAAACATATTTTATTAGGGATAACTTTCAAAATGGAATATGATATTTGTCTTCAACAACATTTTTTATTGGTTCTTTTTTTGTTATTGTGTATCGCACAATTTTCATATGAAATCGTGGATGCACTGGTCATATTTACAAAATCTGATAAATCTGAGACTGTGTACTCTAATTTCTTGGCACCTTTAACAGTAACACAACTATGTGAACCACTCTGTGAGATGCCATTCGCAAACTCATCAAATCACAGATAAAAGAAAACTTTAAACAAAAGATTGCAAGTTATCCCTTCATTGCTATTAAAACATCTGTCAATAATTCAGTGCCTATCACTTGCTTGCGTTTTCTCATTCTGGAAATGAACATGGATAATCACAATTACACTTTCAAAATTTTTGTGAAAAGAACATCATAACAAAAACATTCATTACATTACTGAAAATCTCATAATGACAAGTGTTGGCATGAAATCATGTAATAAAAGTTCACTCTGAAGATTATTACATATCAGTGTGAAGATTCTATCACAGAAATTATCATATTGCAAAGAAAGTATGAATAACAACTTAATACCCCATCAAAAACCAATTACATATTCTAATCTATGAAAGCAGATCTTTATTATTATGCATTTCAATCCAACATTGTAGTAATTAATGGCGACTGAAAACAGCCACTAACAAACTCATTATTCCATAACATACTCCAACTGGAGATGTCACAACTTTATAATCCACGGTTTTGTTGCCTTGCCTTGTGAAAGTTGGCCATCATAATTGGTACAATTAACTCCATATATTATATCTTATCTGTTTAACTACTGTCAAACAATCAATCAGAATTCTGCAAAAACTCTTACATTTCTCTTGAATAAAAGGTTATAATGTTACACATATTGTATTATGGCACTGTTTTAGTAAAAAATGTCTATTTCTACACAGTGGCTTTGAATGACTGCAGCTGGAGGAGGGAAGCCTGGGAGATGATATATCTGAATAATTCCAAGCAAAACTAATAAAACAAAATGACATTCCTAAGAAAAATACATCCTTGTTTTATGCTCTTTTTCACACCATTATTGAAGTTCAGTACCAAGTATTGACACCTTAGGGATTATACAAAGGAGAAGATATATTTCTTCATTTTCCACTTACTATAAATTGCAATCATTAACTCTCAAACAATAATTTTTTTCACAAATCATTTTGTATGAAACAATATAAAAATTGACAGAGTAAGAGGTTACAATATGATATTAACAATCTGTGCTTTTGAGAAAAAGCCGAATATATTATGTTTCCTCTTTTATTATTTATTATTATTTTTTGTCATTCTTTACAACCAGTTCAAGCATATATATAAAAAAAAAATTAAAACAATTCATAAAAAAAAATCTGAGCCCTAACCAACAATCTGCCTAAAATTTCATATTTTTCGTTTTGTGACCTTGGGCTAATGTTTCTTTGTGAATTCATTTGACTAAAATCTCACAAAATAAAGACATTGGTGACTAGTTTCACAATGACAACTGCTAGAAGGGGATGCTGTGAAGGTCTGGAAAGCTTAAGCAATCCCTTCACATTCCCTTAAATTTCATTTTTCACTATTCCATATGACACAGCAAAATTCAGAATTCTTGAGTCTATTTGCCCACATAAAATACAAACATACTGGTATCAACTTTAAGAATAAACTACTACTAGTTATTTTAGCAAAATGAAACTGTGGTATTGCTGACTATTTATTGTGATTTCACCAAATTTTGTCTGTTTTCTTGAATTCAAGAAGCTGAAACATCACTGTTAACTAATGCGAAAAAACCCCAAAAAAACAGGATCTTTAATAATATCCTGTTGCTATGATGTAAAATGTGGCAGTAATTCAAATGCTCCACCAGCACAGGGATTCTTGTTCCCATATTCAAGAACTATTAGGAATCTCTTGTTAAAAAACCATTTGCCCAAAGAATTTTTGGTTGTCTCCTTCACTATATGCTGTTTAAGGATGAGACAGTTTCATGTAATTACGCAAAAGTGGCATAGATACGATCCCCAATTTTGATTTTTCCAGGATGATCCAATGTGAAGTTGATTCCAAAGCAAGGTTTTTGTCCATAGGGATCTTTCAGTCGGTACCTGGCAGAATAAAATGAAAGAAAACAAATTTCACTCATTCCCAGTTGATATGCACTATTGTAGGTATATTTGTTGTGATAGATAAAATCATTTCTAACTAAAATATTATGCCATGAAATCAGGTACTTCAAAACAGAAGTTAGATTTCTTAAAAACGCACCATTTTACTATGAAAGATTTACACATTGCTATTAATTCGAATGGTCAATTACTCAGTACAAGTTAGCCAATCATATTATCATCTGAGCCATGAGTTGTCATGTAGTCAAAGTTCTCATGTGGAATGTTGCATACAAAATGGTGAAAGAAATGTTTCTGTGACTTTCAAACTTATCAAGAAAGCATTTCAAAAGTTACATTTTTATAGATCAGTATCATTTGCAGCCTTTGCTGGTCATTCTCATGTGTGACATCACCAGTGAATTTGTGAGGCAAGAAGAAGGGGCAGTGGGCATGGTAGGCAGGAGGGGTTAGAGATATATTTTATCCTTTTCCTTGTAAGCCTATCTTTATACCTCTTGTTATGTCCTACTTCATCTTCATTTTTTTTTTCACAAACGATTTTATTTCTCACCTGCAGAGTTTCTCACTAGAATCCAAATAAACAAACATAAATGAAAACAGAAGTGTAGAAATATACATAATATAGTCGAACAGAGAAAACTCAAATTTGTCAGGGATCAAAAAATGTGTTTGAGATTTCCATAACAGCCTTTTCTACACAGGATTAGAAGGACTCCAAGGGGACATAACCATGATGACACTAATTTGGTCTGATGTCAGGAATTGTGGGAATTAGCACCCCTCAGTTCATCTGCATGACATCATCCTTTGTCTTTCGGACAGCGCGTTACCACCATGCCATGTCACTGTGCGTGCACCGTTCATGTAGGCTATGATTATGCCTTGCAATACAGACAGGCCTAGTGGCTCAATTATCACACCACTCCCTCCCAGCGATTCATCTTCAATGAGGTCCAAATTTAGACCTATACCATACACTGCCTACTCCTACCACTCCCGCATGCCTTTCCCTTATCAATAACAGACCTGGGGTGAGCAAGGCCAGACAAAAAATGGGCCTAATCATGTATTCTGCCGCTTTCAGAACCAACAGATGATGATGAATTCGTTTGAGAAATCCATGCCAAGAGTTAGAGAAATGCGTGTCAACAATACAAAGAGAACACAGAATTTAAAAGGAACTGATAACGGTGTTAGATATTTCTGCGAAAGCCATGTTCGAGTTTTCTGTGTTCAACTTATGTCAGCTTTTGATATCAATAATCACTGTAATAAAAATTTCTTCCCATGATGCCTTCTACCTATGATTAAATGTATATAATTTTCAATCATTTTTACAAGGTATAACACAGCGAGAACGTAACTCAGGATCTCTGAAGAAACCCAGATGCATTTTTTAATCATACCCTTAATCCTCTGTTATGCTACTGCAGACAGTATACAACTTATGATTGTGACTGAAAGTCAATGAGTCTCCAAAATTTATGTACAATCTATTTGATATCTAGAATATAAATATGTTGACTGGACTGAAGAGAATTTTTTGTTGTGCCAGAAGGATCAACATTTCATCTAAACTAATTTGAATCTGAATTTAAAAAAAAAAATGTCCTCACAATATAAAAAGAATTACCATTGAGATCGAGAGTGTCTTATATTTTGTGTGTGTAAGCATTAGCGTGTGCATGTGTGTGCATGCATGCGTGTATGTGTGTGTATAGAGAAAGGGGTGGGGGAGGGATGTTGCTTTCTGATAAGTGGCCAATTTACAATGGCCCCTTTTCAAGAAAGTTTCATTTCTCACGTTTTCAGAGTTGACAGTGGTTCTTCCTTAGGGTCCTTCACTCCCTTTAACTGATCCACTGTGACCAGGACACATCGTGTACAGGCATCCAGAGCCCGTAGTCGAGTTTCCCCGATGCGGATAGAACTCCAGTTATCCTGGGAATACAATCATTTATTTTTTTAAAAAACGTTCTGTGTGCATAATGGTATTTTAATACAGAAAACAGACATGCAAAGATTTATGTTTTTTTAACAACCTTTATGTATAGAGAAGTGATGTGAGGAGATAATTAGCTTACCTGCAGCAGATTTTATACATTCTAACACAGTTATTACGAAAACACTTAAAACGAAATTTGCGTTACAAAGAAAGAATCTTTGGGAATGGTTTTTTTACTATGTAATTTGTTATGCTCATAATGAAATAAAACTATGGGCTAATACAGAAACTACGCTTATAATGAATGGTTTTCGTTTTACTAATCGCACTTTTCTTTCATTTTGAGCGTAACCAAGACCAAGCTCAGGTGCCGGACCAGTTTCTTCCGACAAAAAACCGTCCATGCAGCATGACTTCGTCAAGTATTGCGTCAAGTACCGGTGCCCACAGGGTGCTGTACTGCCTAGCGGTATGACACAACAAGAAAGGTAAGGCCTGATTCACAAGTATGTAGAAATCACCCACCCACCGTCTCCCATTTCACACCTCACCCGTGGCTCATGCCCCAATCGAGTATGATGCACCGTGAGAGGATGTCACCTATTATGTGCATGTGTGAGGCTATTACGATTTCGTCGTCGTTTATAGCCACACAACCATGGTATCAGAGGATGGATTGGTCTTTGTCTTTTCAATCATACACTATACACACTTCCACTTGCAGGCATTCGGTCAGTCTAACAAGTCGTGCTTGTCAGTGTTTCTTGAAAGCCAGTTTTGAAAAGTCGATAGGCATTCTTCAGTTTCACACTGAGAATAGTGAACTTCAAACTGACTGTTTAAATACAGGTAATACTTTGTTTCATATTTCATTGATTTTCCTTTTCACTGCATCGTACGTGTACTCTCATTGCATTTTCAGTTTCATTTTACTTCTGGATGTATTGATTCTAATTTAATTATATATTCATGCATACATGTGTATACATTTATACTACGTTTTTCGCTCTTCTTAAAAGTTAAGTTTTAGTCCTACTGATTTTTATCGTTGTGAACTATTTAGATCTATGTTCTGCCCACGTTTTCTGTTCTCATATAATACAGAAATAAAAAAGAATGAAAAAAGCCGAAAAATAACAAACAAAACGACGTAACAGCTACGTAATCACACATTTTATATGTACATACACCTACAGCAACAACAAAACAAAACAAATAAAAAAAAATTCAAAAAAAAAAAAGAAACTGAACTGGCCATAAAGTAACGAGCGGTGCGGCCACATGGGTATTCAATCAGGGGAGGTAATTCAGTAATTAAATGCATCCAAGGGTTGCATCCCCTGTTTTAATCTAACCTCTTCCTATATAACAAAACAGCAATAGAATCAAATAATTTCCATTCCCCGCAAATTTCGTTGTAACCATATTAGAGTGTGGTTAAAAGAAGCATTTTCATGATAAGAGGCTCCCAAGTTAGAAACAAATCTCTCACACCCTTCCTTACCTGCCAAGTTTTGCTAAGTTGTGCAGTGGAAATTATAATGTTAGGTAATGACTGTTATTTGTCTAAATAATTATCCCTCAGTCTCAACCCAGTCATTGGGAGACAAAAAAGACGGGCTTTGAGACGGACAGGCTCCTAGGTAAACTGAGAATTTGCATGACCCATTTGACCACTATCTTGTCGGCTACAATTTTCTGATGGTTAGTGTTAGTTAAACAAAGAGCTAACAGTTTATCTTGGTTCATAATTTCACCGATAATGCCGAACTCTGTCACAGGTCAAGTGCGCTTCCACATGACAGTATAATTGTTACTTTCTTTCTTTCTTTCTTTTCTGCCGCTTATATCACTAAGGGCGTCGCGGGAAGAATGAGATGTCTGTCTGCTGCATGTTGGAATGCCTGGACCATGGGAATGTTGTAAAAAGATAAGAGTCTCTTTGACTCCATCAATCCAAGTCTTCCGGGGGCGTCCTCTGGCTTTGCAGCCACTGAACTTTGTGTTATATATACGCTGCGCTGGGTAGTGTGTTGGGAGACGTGAGAGGTGTCAAAAACCATTTGATCCTTTGATATTGAATATGTTTTTGGATGTTCTTTGTCCCTACCATTTCTCTGATTTTGGTGTTGTGAATCCTGACTCTTCTGATCTGATCTTATTGACAGCGTTCCTTAAGCATTTCATTTCGCAGGTTGTGATTTTGCGCTCCAGAATTTTGGTCAGGGTTCAGGTTTAACACTGATATGTGAGTGTTGATACAAATTTGGAACTTATGATTTTGCGTTTTGTTTCCATTGGGATAGCGGGATGTTTTAGGAATGGGACCAGCTGATAGCTAACATTGTTCACCTTCTGTATCCTATTTTTGATTTCTCTGTCTATTCAACCATCTTCTGAGAACATACTACAAAGATATTTGAACTCTTTGACCTTTTTTAGATATGTGTTATTGATATTTATGTTTATGGTGTCCTGCTGATCTTCATTGTCTCTGTCTTGTTGATACTGATCTTCATATCATACTCCTTGCATGTGTAGTTTAAGCTGGAGGTGTGGTCCTGGAGGCATTCTTCAGATTCATATGCTAGGCTCTGATCATCCGCAAAAAGTAGTTCGTTAAGGGCTTTTGGTTCTACATCGGCTTCTTTTGTAATTCTGTCCATGTATACAATAAACAACAATGGTGACAATACACAGCCTTGTCTCACTCCTGATGTGATGTCAAACCAGTCTGTGAGTCCTTCAGATGTTCGTACTGTGCTCATGCTGTTTGCATATCGGGCTTGAATACTGTCCAATAATTGACTGATAACATGATATGTCTATGTTATCCTATTGACAACTGCATACGCGACTCAAGTATTTAAAATTAACCAACTGACTGAAGGAGGTAATAACTGCCCAGTAAGGATGGACTGAGTCAAGTCGGAATTCGAAATTCCATGAATGTGAGAAGCTCGATTCGACTCGGACGAATTGAACATGGCAGTCGATTCTAAACACGACCCAGACAAATTAGGCCAGAAGGAGAAAATGAAATACAAGAAAAATTTTCCCATGATAAATCACTTTTAAACAATATAAATAACAATGCACACCAAAAAAAATACTATTTCTCTAGAAAATTTTGAATAAATAGATCAGCATATCTCATGCAAATTGACAAAAATACCCATAAAATACAGTACTAAATTACTTTCTCCCTGATTCGAAGTCAAGAGGGATGTTCGACTTTTTCGAACATGACGGGATTTAAGCCGATTCTAGGGCAAACATGCACACGTGACAGTCTTCCTTTTGATATGATTGGTTATGAATAGTAATGAGCATGGCAGTATTATGGTGTTTACATCTCAACCAGAGCTAGCAGCCAAGGTCAAGCGCATGCATGCTTCCTGCTCTACTGCTGTCAGCATCAACAACGTATGCGATAGCAATGGAGTGGTTAGATTTCTTAGCATAATTAATATTAATCAACTCAAAGCACCGATCAAAATAATCCAATTCTGGAAGCAAAGCCCTGTGGTCAGTTCCTTAGTGGTCTGGGTTGCCGCTATGAATATAACCTAGTTAGAGCAAATTTGATAGTCCCTATTCATGCTTTCATTCCTCAATTACCTGAATTAAACAAAACAAAACAAATATAAAAACAAAAACACAGTACATATAATATAAACAAAAAGAAAGTAAAAATTGACTTGCAGTCCCCAGGATTTCAGCTTCGCCCCAAATGTGATATAACAAATGGACAATTACATAATGTTTGCACGACTCAGCTGCTCTGCCCTTGATGACTGTTGGTCTGTTGACCTACTTTTAAACAAGTTATGACTCAACAGCTCGTCTCCGACACTGCAACACTGTGTTTGGCCCGAAGCTCTGCGATTCTAGGTCAGATTTTAAAAAATTGATTCGGTGCTCAGAGAAACCAATGGGGTCAAACTCAGCCTGAATTGACCTCTTATTATTTTGGGAAACACTAAACATTTCTCTGCATTTCCCTGGCTATCATGCTGACCTGGAATTGCAATTCGAAGTCCTGTTCGTTGATTCTGGGTCACAAAATGTTCAGAATATGCGAATAAGCCAGTTTGCTGATTTGGCCCACACTTCCTGGCTTCCTCCTTCTACACAGAACCAATCAAGGGCTCTGCCTCACATTTTGTCAAATAAAGAGATAGTTATGGGCTAGTCCATGCAGTTATGCATATCCTTCATTCCCCTTTCTTGTCTTTCTGTTCTCTCCACTCCCTCCCCATTTTGCTGCACACCTAGAGCTGTGTGCATTTCCCTCAAGTGGACAGTCGGACGTGAAATTACACTGTGAGTATTCGTGTATCTCGACTTGACACTCCGCTTTTAGCTATTTGGGAGCTGGTTCTTAAGCAGATAAATTATAGACAAAAAAATCTGTCTTAGGTGGACTCCAACTAGGCTCTATGGGTGATACATTCTTAGATGGAGACCACTGAATATTCTAAATTCTATTTAATAGTTCTATACACAAGAAGATAAACAACAACAAGTTGTTTCTGATGCGGATCAGCATGGTAATCAGATGTGCACTCATCTCGGATAATAACTGCCGTATAATGATGGCAATGCATCATCTAAAGCACTGAATGTTTATTCAACAATGTCTGATGAAACTGTGAACAACATGCATCACTTCCAAAGTATGTCATGATGCATCATGCAGTTGAGAGATTTTGCTCCAAATTTTTTAAAATATTTGCAGAAAACATATGAAATTCATGGGAGAAAATCAAAACAAAGTGAGCAAAACTATGGCACCACTAAGGCATAAAGCGCTCGAAAAGAAACACGGATTTCCAAGTGGTGTGATATTGCATGTGATGATTCCTGATCGTTTTCTGTAATCAAAGAGCTTAAGAAAATAAAAACACTCACCAAATAATTATGAAACATTTTTGAGAGCTAAGTTTGTTTCAGTCGTAATTAAGTAGAACAAACATCAAAATGAGCATCAGAGAGCTTCAAATGACCTGAGAATTTCTACAAAATATTACTCTTTTACTACATTTTTTCCATACCTCAGCGTAAGGATCACAATCTTCCACAATGATGTTAGCTCGGAAGTTAGTGATGGGCACTTTTTTTTCTAAGTGTTCATTAAGATCTTGTAGCGATGACTTGGATAACACCATGTAGCCACAGTAATCTGAGAAGGCACACTGAATAGAATGATTAAAATTTTTTAATTGACTTGAGAAATTTTGAAACATGCATCAAAATGTTCAGCCAAAGTATAAAAAAAAAGTGTATTATACCATTATTCACCCAAATGCTGGCATCACTTTATAGACTCTTAGCCTACTTTTGCCCTATGAGATAATCCTCTAAAATTTAGATGTTGTCACACAATGACTTTGGATTGATATGAACTTTCCAAAGACAATTCTTAATATATCAAGGTGACACAACAATGTATTCTGTACTCACAATGGTTTGTATATTTTGTCCAAAACTTTTATCTCTGTGTCAATGCATATTAAATTCATGTTTTGTGATTGGCTTACATCATCTATTACTGCTTCACTTTGATAAGTATGATGATTTAGCATGGCTTATAACTGATTATGGCCATTTTACTTCAGTTTGATTTGAGGGAGTAAACATGTTTCTATCTGCAAAGGCTTTCACCATAAATTTTTAATAAATAAAGAGCAATATCAAACCTGTTCTAGAGATATTGTTATAGACATGGAGAATTAAATGATCAGATAGTCTGCAAAATTTTGTTCTATACAAAATTAAGGTGCATTCCACTAGTTCTTAGCTTAACCCTGCAAGTTCGACACTCCAGCTTGCACGACTAGATCGTTTGGTCTCAGTGGGTTTTCTTGTTATACTTTGTTAGAGAAACACGGCTAACTCTACCATTTCTGCAGCTCTACCCCACATTGCTTGACATAACACTGTATTATAACAGCATCTTTAATTAACAGAACTGGGTGTCTAGGTGGTTAATCAAAACACTAAATACTATTTAACAGATGTATAAAAATAGCGAGGAAGAGAGGCATATATGGGAATCTGTAAAGGGGATTGATATGGTTGGGGATGGAAAGACTGGGACCATCACATATCTTGCAGAATGGGCATAGCCCTAGATCGCATTATCACTGGCCAGCGCAAGAAACTTGCCATAAGACAGAACACCACTCTGTTCAATGTTGTGTTGCAGTAATGAACAGGTTAACATGAAGTCATTGTACACCTAGTTTTTAACTAATGTAACATTGTAAATGTAAAAGCTGTAATGGGATATCTATGCATGGGCATGGTGTGTTCTTGCATTGGCTGGCTTCATTTACCAACTTGAAATTTCTGTTACTTGAATTGAAAATGGTAGGTGCTGTACTATTCTTAGATCTTGACATCTGCTTGATCTTACTACTTTTGCATATCATTTTCATCCATTTTCGCAGCAAATGAGATGTACTTCGACAATAACAACCAATTACTTGGCTGATCAGAAAGTAAAAGTCAAAAGGCTAACACAGCATTTTGGGGGGAAAAAAAAAGAGCAGGAACATCCAACTTAGATAAACTGTGAACAAATATGGCATCCCTGTGAATGAATACAGCACTTTGTGTATCAATTATAATCTATAAAAAATATTTTCGATAGGTGATATACTATGATGAAGAACATCTATAGATGCGTAAAGCAATAGGTTTCAGCCGTGACATAGTCAAGACTCCTTTCAGTTTAGAAACGCTTTCTTTTTGTATACTGTGTTCATTCATTGACATTTTATTAAGCTCGACACCAGGTTAGCTCTACCAAATTTCTTTCCTTCTGTGAGGTCAGGTTATCTAGATCGTTCCTTATAAATTTATATACGGGATCCACATTCTGATGTCGCACTTTTATAATTGTTTGTGTGAAATATTTTTTCTTCCTATAATGAAACATAAATTCTTTCCATCTTTTAAACAAGACAATTTTCTTTTCTCGTTTTCTCATCCCTCTCTGTATCTATTATGGATAATATGTTCATTTTTTTTCTCTCATGAAAATTCTCCTGGAGCACAAATGAAACCCATATATGCACCCAGCACAAGTAAATTCATTACATTACAGTTGATCAGCAGCTATATTCAATCCAATGGTAAATCAATTTGAGTGCAATATTCAAAGGAATTATCACCATATCTCCAGGCTTTGCTGGATGCTCCCAATTTTTCTTTGCTTTTGATGAGTCTCGTTTCTCCAGTGTTGGAGCAGAAAATCGAAGCCGTAGTCCTGAGGTGTTGAAGTATTTACACAGCCAATTAGCTACTTCATCTCCAAGGTCGACTGCATCCACAGTGTCAGTCTTTACACTGCATAGAGAAATGATTTTAAAAAATTAAATACAGAATACAACCTTATGTTGATGCAGCCATTTTCTTGGAGGCTGTAAAAACCAAGCATATAAATAAACTTCACCTTTAACCTTCAGCAGTGCTCAATATTTCAAAATCAAAGAAAAAATAACATGAGAAGTTTTCCTTCATGAAACAAAATGCGCACATCAGATGAAATATACCTATGACCCATCATATAGAACAGTTTTTTTGCTTCAAATGTCACTATTTTTACACTTGATTTATAAACAATCCATACAAACAGTATCAAATAACTAAGCCAAGAAGATAAATGAATTCAAATCAAGTGAGAGAATATACTTGGTATATGTCCTTACGTGACTTTGCTGAGGTTGCGGTCAGTAACAGCTGGACATGCAGGAAATGTGATTGGTGCCATACCTGGGGCACTCAACTGGACTTGATCCCCAATCAATTTTGGCTCAATCAATGCCATAGTTGGTTTTTGCCGCTGAGTCAGGTAAACTCCATCAGCAGTGGTAACTGTCCAGTGTCTAAATGGTAAAGAAGGTGAATCAAATGGAATATTTGAAAGTAGCATTGAAACTCAATTTTTTTTTCTAAACATTGAAAAATCCAAAATATAAAAGATATATATATAACATATATAATATATATATATAACTGCTTTGAGTCACATATGGAACAAAGAATAAAATTTGCTGTAGAATTCACCACCATAATTTCATTCTTACTATCAGCAAATGTTTGGTTTTAAACTTTAATGTTTGTTTAGAAACTTATGTAACTGTCTAAATATTGAATGCCTATATTCTTTTTCAGTTTCACAGGATTACAATGTAGAACTTTAAATTATTAATAACAATGAATATGTTTTTCCAAGGCCTTTCATATAAATAACAATAACCCTACATGGATGAAAGTTAAATTACTATTACCTGTCCATGAACTGTTTCCATTTTAAACCCAGCGCAGTGCAATCAGCTTCCTCCACGCTGATTCCTTTGAATGATTTAAATGGGTACAACCATATAGCTGCAACTCTGCCGACTTGAGAATAATGTGTCTTGCTACGTTGGTGGAATCTATAACCTGCCACATATTTAATTACAGCTCCAGCTGCAACTGCAGCAAACAATGCCGGAGGAGAGTTGATGTCAAAAATGTTCTCTGCCATGGCTAACATCAAATACTCTCTACCTGAGGACAATTACATCAATTTAAATGTAATCATAAAAACATAACTCATCATGTACAGAATATTAACCGCTTCACTGCTACACCAATTTTGCAGTCTTGTGCTAAACATCAGCAATACGATCAGTCTCAACACTGAGTGGGCCGTCTGGCACCCATCCTGAATTTTCAAACAGGCAAGCGGAAGTGTGAACTGTTATTCAGTGTCAGTAATCTATACTATAAATCTGCAACAAAACCCATAAAAGACTTTTGGACTTGAAAACTACTGCATATATGCATATAACATTTGGCACAAAACATTGTTGCATATAGATCTGTGTTTCCACTTACAAAAATCTGAAAAAAGCTTACTACATTTGACGTTATTCTAAAAAGGCAATAGAGTCAATGAACCAGTTGCGGCCATGAGCGAACTGATGGTCACAGTGTCACTTGCCTTAGACCAACACAAGGTTTTATAGGTTTAACAACTCTAGGTGGCCACACCTTGGACTTTGCGGTTATAAAATACAGCTATTGATGAATTAGTGGAAATGAAAAAACTATTGAGTCCCAGCTCATAACAACCCCACGTGGCCTTGATCGCGGCCAGTCACACAACCCCAATGCAGCCACATATAACAATGCAGCCACATATAACAACTTTGCAGAATTTTGCTGTTTTATAACTTTAATGCAAAAAAAAAACAACCACAGGACAATATACTGCCTCAAACTCAAAGATCAGTATTTGCAGAATCCAAACAAAGGAAAACTCAACAAAGATGAGCATATACACATGAAACTGTAACATGAACTTAGAATCTAAATATGCAAGGAAAACTGAGTGAGCAGCTGAATCAAATTAAAGATGCCATATGTGAAAAGGGTTCAAAAACATCCCACAGAGATCTTTCAGAAAGATCATATCAGCAATGCTTTCAAGTTCTTGAATTTCTTGGAGTAGTACTTCACAGCTTGACTGGTTTCCATGAGTTCCAAATTCCAGTAGGCCATCTATCAGTTCTTCACACACATTAGAACATGCTGTGTCATTGAGATCAAAGCTCACAGACTGTTTGTTTCCATTAGTACCATTGCCTATGTCAGTGTAACTGTCGACATGCTGTTCATTTTCCTCATTTCTGACGCCCATGTCAACGTAAGTGAGCATCTCTTTGTTCCTCTAAGATGTTGATCTTGTCTGCAAAGCCATCTTCCAGAACTGCCTGTGTTTCATCAGCACTTGTGTCTTCATCTGACTTTGGTTCAAGACAGGCTTTCCTCTTCTTCACTGCTTTCTTTCCTCTGCTTGCTGCTGCTTCCGACTTTCATGTTGGATTTTTTTTTCTTCTTTCTTTCTGTCTTCAGTCCGTTTCAGAACATTTTTATTGTGTTTCATTGTTGTTTGTCCCTGAGGAGACAGGAAGACAGAATTTCATGAAAGATTTTGCCTGTGTTTGGAAAAGTGATAGATCTGTGGATCTACTCTCCCAAATCTATTAATAAAAGTCCTCCTTTGTTTAGATCTACATTGTGTATTTTCATTGTCAAAGGATCATAACATCTAGACCTATCTCTAAATCTATACATTCGATTCCAGATCTATAAAGATCTCAGCTTATCTGTGTTTTAGATGACTATTCAACAACACCTAGTACGGCCCCGCCCAGGCAGTGTAGTGAAAATCCTCCGACTCCAGTGTGGCCATTGCCGACGCTGCTAAACTAAAGCATAGAATGAAGACTATCGTGAAGCAAACCTAGATTTGACCTTCTGTTACAATGGTTTCCACTTTCAAAGCGAGTTTAAGCAAAACTTACATGTAAAGAAGAATGTCAAAAAATCTTACCTGAAAACTCAAAAGTGAAGTTCAGCAGTGATGAATCACTTCATTAACAACAGTGTCTCCCATGATGGCGGCATTGAAACAGGAATTGGAAGTTAGTTATGGAATACAGTAAGGGAGATCCCTCTGAAAAATCGAGGCTATATGGCAAATGGTTTGTCAGCTATGGATTTTCGTCATCGTGGGTAAGTGTCGCAGTCGGATAGATTGACTCTAATAACTGAATAGTAAATTCATGAGTGTTTGATCCAAATTGTACGATCAATAGAATGGCGAGTTCAAAACACCAAAACACATCTTCTTTGAGTAATATTCATCTTTCAAAATACCAACATCGAATTGCACACACTTGCCATACACTTTAACTCACTCAATACCAGCTATATTTAGTACTGCTGTAACCTGTGTACCAGCCATTGCAAGGACATTTTCAAAAAATCACTGTGCTTTTGCTGTTAATCATAGATGCACGAAATTTGGGAGTGTTGTTTCAGAATATAATAAAGAGTATGTGAAAGCAAAGAAGAATTTGAGTTATCTTGTGTTGATTGTGGTTTACAGATTTTTGAAAATTGGTGTCAAAATTGTGAAAATCAGCAACCACGTCAGATCACAAAAAAATTCAGGAAAAAAAAAAAAATCATAGAAGAAATGACATCAAAATTAGCCAAGATTAGTATTATTTTCACTCACCAATAAATGACAAGAGGTTTGAATGACTGATGAGAACATGGGATGAGAAAATTAGAGCCAGAACTGTTCTTTTATATGGTAGTCGACAAAACATTGCCTCACACAAAGAGGCACTTGGCAGTCTGGACACCAGAAGTGGGTCTCCCCTCTCTTTCTGCCAATTGGAATGATTTTTTCTCACTAAAATACCGCCACTGTAGTGCTAGCGGCGGCCTATATGAAAGCCCATCCAACTACCAATAGAAAGAATCACAGGAAAGCGAAATCAGAAGAGTACAAGCCTGGCGACGTTTAGTCGATGCCGTAAAATCAACATCGCCCGGCTTGTACTCTTCGGATTTCGCATTCCTATGATTCTTTCTATTGAAAATTGGGTTTTTGCTCAAAATATCTGATTTTGGGTTTCTGTTTTCTTTTAAAAGTTCGGTCTCTGCTGAATAATAAAATGGTATCAAAAAGTTGATATGTCCATTCTAAGATGTGGGGAGGGTGGTCAAGCAAAGGTTGGCCGGCCCCTCTGCCATCCAGACTCTTGCTCATTTGGGGCTCTTTATTCAGTGATAGATCATCACTATTTCGCTGGCTACAGGCAAATTGCGTCGAAGACTTGCTTATGATCTCCTTCACCAATATCGTCAGCCCCAGTGCCAGGGGTGGACACTGGCCGACCATCTGAAGCGCTGACCACACTGAATATGAAAATATCAGTGAAAACGTTCACCTGGGCCTCTGAAATAGACTTCCCACGTCCTAATGAGGGTGAAATATGCCATGTATCTGCTGTTTCAGAGTGCAATAGTGGAAGGGTAAAAATGCTCTTAGTTTTGACTGAGGAAGACATGGTGGCCATACATACCCCTCTCTGGATCATGGACCCTAAAATTTAAAATGACTCCACGGAAGCCCTTTTGCTGATGGGGGTAGGCAAGCGAAAATAGAGGAAAAATGGGAATAGGGGCACAGGAGAAGGCATAGAAATCATGGAAAGAGGTCTAGTAAGTGAAACAAAATGTTTTGGTGTTGAAAGTCCGATCAAAAGTTCTTTATGGCTGTTTTTTTTAGGGAAAAAAAATTTAAATGCATTTTTCTCAAAATGTGTTTGTTTTAGCACAAATAGATCTATGTGATCTACTTTTTTATTTATTGCCATGAACATAGAACAAAACAATACAAAAAATGATCAGAAGGGATTTTTGATAACATTTTGAATTTTTGAGAAATTTCACAAAATTGGTGATTTTTTTAGTACCAATTTAAAAATTTTCTGAAAACAAAACTAAGCCAATTATCGAAATCCCCAAATATGTATGCAAATTTTCAAGCAAATCCGTTGAAAAATGTAGAAGCCTATTTATAGTAAAGTCATGCAATATCGAATAGTAAAATCCAAGATGGCGACCGTTGCCATGGCAATCATGAGTGACTTCAAATTTTTGTCGATTGTTTTCCTCTAATTTGACCAAGCCGAATTCGATGGTAATGGTTAAAATCGTCTCCCCCAAGCAGTTTCAAAAATGACTTCCAGGACCCGCCCCTCTCCCCTTAAGTAATTACTATTTTTGATGACATCAAACTGAATTAAAAGATCTGCTTTGATTCATATCTATCATATGTCAATAACATCTAACTTGATCCTTCCTAGGGAGTCACCCATAATCAGATAAATTTCTTTACGTAATTTATATTTCTAGAAAATATTTTCGATATGATGTATGACTGTTATTGATAATACACGTTGAGTATTACTACAATTATAATTATTACAATTATGGCCAATCTGCTTAACAGTTGCACATGAATGAAATAACAGCTAGATCTTTCAAAAGGTATTTCAAGATCAGTCACACGATTGAGATTTTTGCTCACACGCTAATTTGTGTACAAGCTCGCACATGCAGGAAGCTCTTGACCATTGATGAGCCTTCTGAGATACTCATACCATATAAACAAACCAATGTGTCAGCAATTTTTCTTTGTCATGTGCTCGATCTCACAATACCTCACAGACATGGCAGAGACTGTGATAATCCCATTATTTCTATAGGACTACTGCTTTGTAACTCCGTAAAGTTTGTCTTTTGCTTCTTTGCTGAAGGAAGGACTGATGTAGAATCTACTTAAATTCATTTGAGTGAGATAAGGAACACTGAGATAACTTCCCCCTGGAGGTTGAACAGCGAAATGTATACCGAATATGGAACATAACATAAATCACATTTATAAGACGTAAAAGATCATTGGCAGACGGTTGATCTAAATACCTCTCTTGCTAGGTGTATGTGAAAACATCGGTCTTTCCTGATTTATGAATTATAGCTTTCTTATTAAGTTTAGTGATTTGGCCTACATTGCTATCCCACTCGCTACACTCATGATCAGTGCCTATGGAACCCATAGATCTACAAAAACCTTCCATATCCGAATTTGGCTAGTTCTTCGTCGATGTACACTTACCCGGTATTTCCATGTTTCATTTCAGAATAATTTGTCATGGGGTCAGCATGAAACGCAGTTCATAGATCTAGAAACTATCTGGGCTTACCTTCATAAAATTTTATTCCCACCGGATCTGGCTAGATCTAGAAGTAGCCTACCGCAATAGTTGGGCTATTGTCAGTCGCGGGGAGAGGTAATGTGGCAAGCCCGAACAGGGGATTTCGAAATAAGAGTGATAAAGAGACAATAAAGGCAGGCCGGGCCGGAACCTCTACACACATGAACGGTTTTCGAGGTTGGGGTGTAAACAGCTCTGTTGACCTCGGAGGAACCACTGACCTTTGCACTTCCAAGGATCGAACAGATCTAGCCTGGATTTAGGCTAGGTCATAGACATAGAGTCTGCTATCGGTACTAGATCTAGTGTTGGTTGGTACTATTTCGCTCACCTAAAACACATCGGTCTTTTTTTAAGGCCTAAAAATTAGTTTAACCAGTGAAATACATGTATCAAAAGATATCTTAATTCCATCTGAAATTTAAAAAATGTTGATATTTCACAAATTTTTAGGCCTTAACCTTAAAAATGATCGATGTATTTTCGGTGGGCGAAATAGTTCACACGACGAAATTGTACCAACCTACCGTAGATCTTCATTATTAAATATTCTTTTTTAATATACATATACATGTACTACATGAATGTACATTGTACATGGCACTTCAAGTTCTACTTCAAGGAGTTGCTCCTTACTACAGTAACTAGATTCGGCGCGCTTCGATTTCGCAATCGGTCGCCGTAGACCGAACGACGCTCGCGAGGCTGAACTATGCGAGTCGATCCGGCCCTGGAAAGAAGCGCGTAAACCTACATTTGAAAAAACAAACAAAACAACAACACTAAGTAAGAACACGGGGTGGGTAAGAAACTCTTCGTTATGAGTGATAGACAAAACAATTAGAACCTAGATGCCCTCCGAAAGTAGTGTTTTTGACTAAATAATTCGTTCCGATTTTTGCAAAGTGACAAATGCCGCATTTCATTATTATTGTCCTTTCGTCACTTTACGAAAATTTGGGACAATTAATTACGGTGTAAATGGTAACAGTAACAGCTGATATGAAAAGAAGACTAGAAGGCCTTCTGAAATTTACCACATATTAGGCCAGATGGTAGATCTAATCAGTGAATCAGTCGAAAGAAAGAAGGCAAAAAAAGAAAACAGGTGATTTAACTAAGACAAAAGAGGTTAAAAAAAAAAAAAAGGAATAGAAGATAGTCATTTCAATTGTTAATGTATGAGAAGAAAACAAATGCAGGGCTCCTGTAAAAACGTACAGAAAGGAAGAAAATAAGATGGACTTTGACATTTCAACATTAACAAGATCCCATTTTCTTTTGGTATTAGATGTGTTTAGATGTGAAAGCTGCCTTGCATATACATGTACATGTAGTACATACAGACACTATAAAAAATACAGGAAATGGCCAAGGACTTTAGGTCGTCAGAATATTGTTCTTTTAAGTTTTAGTTTAGTTGCTTTCATTTCCAGTCTGTGGTAGGGTCTCTAGATCAAAGTTCTGTTGTTATTTCTAACAATACTAACATAGGCCTACATGCATGATCCTGAAGAATGCTTTAGCCATTCAAACAAACGTTGTTTTTTTTTTTTTTTTTTTCTATCATCATCATCACCGTTTTCGTGATTTTTTTTTTTTTTAAATTTTCATCACGAAAAAAAGACACTCTCTTTTGTGGTTGTCAATCTACTCAGTACTATTAAACTACTATTGAGAGATTGGCATGAAACATTTATTATGGTCCGTTTTTCACACTGGAGTGAGAGCAACTAGGAGTTTGTAAGTTGCATTTTTGTTTGTTTGTTTTGTTTTGTTGCTTTTTTTGGGCAAAGTACGCTTGTTTGTCTCGTAGTTTCTGTGCTGGGTGTAAAACATTCTTGGCACAGCATCCTCTAGCCCGCCATACACACTGTTAATTTGACTCCGTATTTCCTTCAGATGCATCGACACTGGTTCCGGAGTCAATTCAACTGAACATTCGAACCCTC
>JBCEWB010073834.1:0-13125 GCA_039654565.1 Peronia peronii | reverse complement strand
TGCGTCCATTTGGTATAGTGGTGATATAATAGTCACACACACACACACACACACACACACACACATACACACACACACACCTACTCACGTATGCATTGGAAAATGTTAAATGTATGCTTGTATTGTGTTCTTCATATCTTTTGGGTGAATATTTCTGTACTGGTCAAGATGTATTTCCATATGGATAAATAACGTATTCATATTCGTTTCCGTATACACACACAGACACATAAACACACACACAGACACAGACACACAATATGTGCATGGCACAGGGCTTATCTCAAGTAACGATAGAATCTCAAAGCAATTTTAAGAAACGCTGCTTTAGTTTAACTAAAGAATAAGTGTTCTTGATGATGAAATGAACTTCTGTAATGTTTCAAGGTAATTTCGGCAAATTCTCTATGAGTAAAAGGTGAGATATTTTCCTCTACTCTTTGTTATAGGAGTCGTATCCTGAACAACACGAAATGAAAGCATCTACTTTTAGTTATGTTTTAGAATACAGTTTGAAACGTATTTTCAGTACTGAGTCATACATATGTGACTTGTGCATTTAAATTTCACTCTGATTTTAAACCCAGACATTCTAGATCTTGATTTTATCAAAATTTGACATCTGTGTAAGATATCTAGATCTAAATTTTGGATGCTTATAGTTTGATTTAATTTACTCATCTTGATTTAATAAAGGAATATGACTAGACTTATTTACTAAATCTAAAGATGTTTCAAGCACTGCACTTGAGTTGCTGTGCCATGTGGACACCTTGAATTGCTGTCCTGTGTAGACACTTTGAATTGCTATCCTCTGTAGACACCTTGAACTGCCGTCCTGTGTAGAGACATCTTGGATTGCTTTATTGTACACATACCCTGAATTGTTCTGCTGTAAATACACCCTGAACTGCTGTCCTATGTAAACACTGTAGTTTGCTGTCCTGTGTAGACA
This sequence comes from Peronia peronii, assembly GCA_039654565.1. Lineage (NCBI taxonomy): Eukaryota > Metazoa > Mollusca > Gastropoda > Systellommatophora > Onchidiidae > Peronia > Peronia peronii. Next base: position 12,170 of record JBCEWB010073834.1, on the reverse strand, counting down.
CCCTGAGTCGTTGTCCTGTGTAGACACCTTGAATTGCTGTCCTGTCTCGAATTGCTGCCCTCTGTAGACGGCTTGAATTGGTGTCCTGTGCAGACACGTTGAATTACTGTCCTGTGTAGACATCTTAAATTGCTGTCTTGTGTTGACACCTTGAATTACTGTCCTGTGTAGACACCTTGAATCGTTGTCCCGTATAGACACCTTGAGTCGTTGTCCTGTGTAGACACCTTGAACTGCCGTCCTGTGTAGACACATCTTGGATTGCTTTGTTGTACATATGTCCTGAATTGTTCTGCTGTAAATACACCCTGAATTGCTGTCCTATGTAGACACTGTAGTTTGCTGCCCTGTGTAGACACCTTGAGTTGTTGTCCTGTAAAGACACATTGAGTCGTTGTCCTGTGCAGACATGTTGAATTACTGCCCTGTGTAGACATCTTGAATTGCTGTCCTGTGTTGACACCTTGAATTACTGTCCTGTGTAGCTACCTCGAATCGCTGCCCTCTGTAGACATCTTAAAGTATTTTCCTGTATGGGCAACTTGAATCGCTGTCCTACTAGACACCTTGAATTGTTGTCCTATATAGAAGCTGGTTTTGCATATGAAATATGCCACAATGTCAGCCAGAGAACGAACGGACAGAAGTTAATAGTTTGTTCTATTCACTCCTTCGTGACGCACTGAAGTTGTAAGAATACTCTCCCGTTGGCAACTGAAGTTCATACATTTGACAGGACCCTCTGTCTTTGGAGACAGGAGAGAGTGAAGTAGGAGTGACGCTCACACAGGCGCTTCAGAACCACTTGGTATCGTCTTCGATGCTGAAATGATCTTAGAGATAGTCATAAATGTCCGTTTGGGAAAATATACCAGCCAGTTTAGTTTTGTTTACCTTTTTCTGGTTATATTGCCGTTGACATCTCAATTTCATGTAGCAGTCCTCGGACATGGATGAGGGATTCCAATGCCAAGAAGTCCAATGCCAGGACCACCTAAGCGATGGAGGTGCACGTAGTGTTGGGGATGTTAAAGTATCTTCTCTCTTTTCTGATCTCTCCAGGTTCAGGGTCACTGTGGCAGAGGTTGTGTCTCCAATAAAATTGTCAGAGCTAACCAGTGCCCTCTCCCGAGAAAATATCAGACTATCTGAACATCAGTAGCGTTTTCCCGGAGACGTAATCAACCTTGAATATGAGGTCGTGGAAACATCCCAATGATAGTTACACTAGATTATCCTTTTCTTTGTGCATGAGTTATGTACTAGATATTTGGTTCCTTTGCCCAATTGCCTATTTTCTTTAGTAATTACTGATTAGTTCGTTTGATTTCTACTTTATTGATATATTGTGTTTTTGAATGTAACTATCCTTGAATTATAACCCTATTCAGCTCCTTTCGTTTAATTTGGTTGACACATGAACTTTAGCGAACTTTTCTGACCTGTTCATTGTATTAAAAACAAAATCCAAACATATATTTCTTGAATTTTCTAGATATAGAAAAATACAAGGGCCTTTTTGTTATTTTAACGTTTTCACTTATTCGTGGATCTGCCAAAAACAAGTCACAATCTGTTGCAATCTTTCCCGATATCTAGAACTTGTCTTGTAATAGATGAGGATGTTGACTGAAGAGTTAAATGTAATTACAATAAACATGACAGTGTTCCCTGTGGTGTGAAGATTGTGATATCTGGCACCCACTTCATAGCCTGGGACAAAAATTTGAGCGAATCCTGAAATCATCAACACTGTGTTACACACCACAAAGATGTGAGCCACAACCAGGACAGTCTTGGCCAGTCGGGCTTCTTTGGGACTCAGTTGTTCTTTACCTTCAGAAACTTTCAGTTCAGGACCTGTTGTTTTCTTAGTCTGTGTCTGGGCAGATTTCCGAAACCGTCCTGCTTTCCTCAGATATGTGACCATGATAATGTTGAAACTGATGACGCAAATCTCACACAGACAGACAAATGTAATCGTGATCATGTAGTCAAATATGTCTTCAATTTGTTGTCTGTTATCTGAGGCCCAAAGACGTAACATGTAACGATTAGTTGTGTTACCAGATTCCATCACCCATATGAGACGAACGGACGCACCCAGTGATGTATACACCGCAATCAAGCCTGTGTACAGACATCCAATGGCGAACATCATTCTCTTTGGCGTGATGATCTCTTTGATTTTCAGAGGCAGAACCACGCAAAGACATCGCTCAAATGTCACTAAGACGGTAGTTCCAGCAGACATATTACATAACATGACATAGGGGCCGAAAAACACCACATAGAAAATGGCTGTTTGATCTATGTTCGAGTTGGGATCTGCCACCTCCCAGCCGTGACACAGACTGATAGCCACAGAGAACAAAGTGACACCAAAGTCTGTGAAGCTGAGAGATAACAGAGCAACGGAGACGTTATCTTTGAGACTTTGTCCCAGAAATATCAGAATGTTGAGAGCATTAGCAATGAGGCCACACAAGGAGAGAATACAGAGGGAAATAACTGATAAAGCTACAGTGATATACAACTGATCGTGGTCACTGATAAATGTCGGAGAATGTTTTGTTAACGATACATGTAGCTGAGATCCATTCATGTTTGCTTTTTTGCAGAGTCCTTTGAGAAAATAGTCACAGTTTCTTCAGTTAGAGATCAATAGTCCTGCCTGAACCTTCAAAAAGCTTTGCTTTAAAGATTTTTCAATCAGTTCTTGACTATCTCTGACTATTCACAAGTCCTAAATGTATTCATTTTGCTGTATACATAATGCTTGTGTTAAGATTTGGTCCTGAAAAAATAGTCAGATAACTTAATCAAAGATTACCATGATCATGTTTCGATTACTTTCAGACTGCTAATAGTGTTAGACATTTAAATTTGGCACAGGTAAGAATCCTCGCTAAGCCGAATTTAGTGCCAATTGACACTGCTGAGTACTTTTTTGTATTAGGAAAAAAATAACTGAAAGTTCAATTCATTTAACGATCTCTCTCTGTATGGTCTGTCTATATCAAAGCAATGTGAGAAATACTTCAAGGTATTTAAAGTAAAAGATATAATGACTTAAATAGTTGAGCGGAGGTTAAATATTATATACTTAATAAGCGCTTCATGCTTTGATAATGATCAGCTACGAAAGAAAAAGGAAAGTTATGTTTGTGAAACAAAGAGCGCTACCAATTTGGAAAACAGGGAGTTTTTAATAGGAGGAATTAAAAGACTTCTGTACAGGGATTACTTTCATGTGTTTCAACACCATCAAATGGAGACAATTTTGTTTTCTGCAGTACATCTGGGTTTTATGGTAATTCATAATAATTATTATATTGAACTATGATCGTAGACCTGTTTAGACTTATCTGATGAAAGGAGTCCGTACGAGTAACTTATAGATAATGAGGGCAAATAATTCCCCACATCAACAACAGCAACATATTTTAAACTAAAAGCAGAACTTTCTTTGACATAAGAACTAATTTTTTTGTCTGTTTTTATTTTATTGCTACCTATGATTTTTCCTATTATTTTAAGTTTTATTACACAGGCATGACAAGTCAAATTAAGATCAATAGTGGTGGATCTAGTTCGTACATGTAATCAGCAAAGCCGAATTTGCGGTTTTTGCTAACGTCTCTAATCCACTACTTTCTTTGTCAGCTACGTCTATTTTTATTTACTCTGCTTTTAAGTTTCGACCATGAATACTAAGTGATCATCTTTGTTTGTTTCAAACAGCAAGGCTTTAGGATCTCTCTCCAAATCTTTAATTTTCGTGTTTGCAAAACTTTATGCCTGTGTATCATTTCATGTGAAATTGAAACTTACTCAAATAGGTAAGATAAAAACATAGACCATGACATCATTGCATTCACTCCATACTCCAGCTACCATTGATTTCCAGTTATGCTTGTGGTTCTTTCATTCTGAGTACAAAGTAAACAATAAAAGCATATTTGAAATAATGCCATCTTCTCGCACTCATTCCCCGCTAGCCTCCTCTTTCCTGTCCCTTAACCCTAATCTATCTTCCAATTCAGCAGTTACACATGGAGGACTGTGGGGAAAAGGAATAAGGAAATTCTACTATGAGACAGCATAATAAATAATTTTTATAAGATATGGCTACGGTAAGGATGGAGATAAAATTCTTTTATAAGTTTGTTTCTTCAGTTGTCAGGAGTAAGAGCGTCATGCTTTGGTGTCACTGGTCAATGAATTTTAATTTTTTGCCTGCCAATTCGAAAACATGTGTTTTAAAGTGATTTTGGGTTGCAATTTCAGATCTGAAGTCATATTTGATCTAGCACGTCAGGTTCCTGTGATATTCAGGGTTCCTATTTTTACTTAGTAACATTAAACATAGAAATATCATTGAGAGTAAATGTAAACCACGGATACGTCTTAATCACTGGTTAAGACATTTCAAAATGCTAATTAAAAAACTGACAAAAGAGCCCATAATTATTTATCAAAACAATATTACAGCTTAAAAATTAATAGCATCCTTTGAATAAATAGAAGTACTTAATGTCCTTGCTCTATTGCTTGTATAGCGTGTCCGTTTTGCGTAGAAGAAACCAACAGTAATTTCCCATCATATTGGAGTTAAACTTGGATTGATATCTGTTTTCCATCACATCTTTATATCTTGGTGAAACCTCTCACCATGCTCATCACTGGCAACTCCAAGATTGGAAGGAAAATTGTCAAGATGCCAGAAAGTGCATTTTAATTAAAAGATATTCGAGCTCCCATCTAGCTGTATGTTTTCAGCAGGTTTTGTATCAAGTCAGAGTAGTTGTCCACTCTGTAATTTCCTATAAATTTTTCCACAACCAAACGGATGGCTTCCCAGGATGCATGTTCAAGTGGATTTAGTTTGTCTTTAAATGAGTCATCAGCCAACAAATCACGAATTTCAGGACCCACAAAAATACCTTCTTTCAGTTTTGCTTCACTTTTGTCGCCTTCAAGTTTCCAAGATATTGAAAGCCGTCTCCATTTCTGTCCATAACTTTGACAAAGTTCTTCTTAATCCCAGTTCTATGTGAAGTGGGGACAGGAACACTACCTGTGGGTTTTCTAGAGACATATGCTGAGCATTGTACTTGCCAATTACGTTATCACTCCTTTCTGGCCATTGTTTTCTAATGTAATAACTGGCATATTTCAAAGCCACAAGAAACACATACGTGTGGTAAGCTTATATCCCATCTCCAGTCCAGGAAATAAAGATATTACTCTGAGATCACCACAAATGTTCCAGCTGTGTTTTGCGTACTGGCACGCGCTAAAAGGAAGATCCATTGGTTCATAAATTTTCTTTAAACCCACTGCATGCGCCAGTGGCACAGATTGTATAACAGTACAGCTTTTAAATTTGCCTTGCCTGGATCTATAAAAAGGTTCCATTCATTGGGGACGTGGTCTTGTCCGAGATTGTGCATAAGACCATTATATATCATGACAAAGGAAACATCACTACCCATTTGAAAATCGGATGCAAGATTTGTGGTGCCTTTCTTTAAAAGATTCCATTGTTGTAACCGAGAGGAGAGTAAATCAGTCGTTTCCTTGGACAAGGAAAGGTCTCTGACTGAGTCATTAAGCTCTTCGTGATTAATTAAGTGCCGCTTGTCTTCATTAATTTCTGCTTCAAATTCGTCCTCATCATCCACAACATCATTGAAACATTCACCATCAGTACTGTTGCTATCATCAAGCAGGCCTGCAGATAGAAGAGGCACAGGATTCTCTTCGTCATGAGGCACTGGTTTCAATATAGGTTGGCAGTTGGGATATACAGTATTTGACTTGTTTTTCTTTAAGAAACACGAAATTTTCATCATGCAAATATAACAGTCACTGTGATGATTTGTTGGTTCACACCAGATCATGCATACAGCAAAAGGCGTTTCTGTCGTTGACCATTTAACCACTTCAATATTCCAGAATAGCAAGTACTGCAACTCATATGAGGTGCCCATGGTTTGCTTGATCACCAGTTTTACATCCAAAATAATGTCTGTATACAAGTTTCACTTTACTTGTCAGCATTTTGCGCTGATCTTGTGGAGTAAATTCCCAAATATATATATATATATATATAAATTGCCAGGATGATTTACACATCAATCCAGTGCTCATTGTCTCATCAAAGAGTAAACAACATTAGTGAAGTAGATCTTAGAAAGATGACATCCCTTTATCACAATGTGATATCAATAAAACAATAGGCTCACTGTATTGCTATATACCAACTTGACTGCATCAGCCTGATTGTATCATTGAACGTGATTCTCAGATCTACACCAGTTTATTGCATCATTTCATATCCCTACTTAATTATTGCATCATTCCTATATTCATTTGACAGTTAGGGGTATTGCTGGACAAAATGTGTACTCAATATTGCGTAAAAAATCTTTTTTATTTTAGACATAAAATGGCCAATAAGTAAAAAAATATGATGGGATACGGGAGAAAACTGTTTTCAGTTTGAAATCAATGTACCATAAAACATAAAAAATAAGCATATTGGTTGTCCCCTGGCAGAATCTTTGTTGACCAGTGACACAAGCTATGAAAGAAATAGGAAAGCAATGACTGTGACAGACAGAGTCCTATCAACCTGGAAGACAGGAAATTTTTAATAGAATGATTTAAATAGCTTCTGTACAGAGATTACTTTCATGTGTTTCAACACTATGTTGAAAAATATGGCTAAAAAGATTTTATTTATCTATTTATTTATTTATTTGTTCATAAATTTTTTGTTTATTTCTTTTTAAAAGTTATGTTTCGTAATAATCAGATAAACTGACACTGGTTAACGATCCAAACAAAACCACAATATATATAGCAATAAGAAGCTCACTTAGTGTGAATCTGTGAAATGCTTAGCTCAAAAGCAACAAGGACAGAGACAAAGATAGGCTGGATAAACATCTAGGAATGACACATATAATTTTATTACGACAAAAGCTTTCTTTATTGCAATACTTATAAGACCAGAACTTCCACAAGTGCCTACGGATCCTAGGGATAAAGCAGCAATATATGTTTGCCAATCATGTTTTGCCATTTTTGAGCCTGCGAGTCCAGCTCTCTGTGAAAGCATTCAAAGGAAGCTTCATGTGGGTTTTTTGTTTGCTTTCAAACCTAATCGTCAGCTAAGATGTTGCCGAATTTCTCTTGTTTTTTTTTGTTTTTTTTTTTACAAACGGTCTATTCATTTACATGATTTGTGAGGAACTGTTTAGCTCGATTAAGGAACAATGTTATGGTTGTAGTTGTAAATGTTCCATAAAAAATGGGTTAACTCCCGTCCTAAATCAAAAGTGGAACACATTGGGCAATTTCTGCTCTACCAAGAAGTAATCAATAAATGAGTTAATAAGGTTCTAGTCATGCACCCCTATAAGCACATTACTTGTGAGGTACAGAGAAGTGTTCACCCTAGCATTACTTGACTTACACACCATGCGTTACATGATTTATGAGGAACTGCTTTTGTTCGATTAATGAACAGTGTTATATTTATAGTTGTAACTGTTTCATAAGAATAACGGATTAACTCCCATCCAAAATCAAGTGCGGAGCATATTGGACCATTTCTGTTCTACCAAGAGTTAATCAATAAGTGAATTAATAAAGTTCTAGTCATGCATCCCTTTAAGCCCATTACCTCTCGGGCATGAAGTGTTCAGCCTAGCATTACGTGCGAGGACCTTGACTTACACATCATGTTACTCGATTTATTAGGAACTGTTCTTCTTTGATTAATAAACAGTGCTATGGTTATAATTCTGACTGTTCCGTAAAACAACAACAACAAAAAAGGCTACCTCCCATTTGAAAACAAATTAGTGAATCATGTTGGACAACTTCTTTTCTCCTAAGAGTCAATTAATTAGTGAATCAATAAATTATTGAAACAGTTTTTTTTTATTTGCTCTCCTTTTTGTAGTATGGCACAAGATCATGTATCAATTCTTAGGAATATATATATACAGTAATATTCAGTTCATTATTATTTATGCTAGATAATAGCACAATTTTTTGTTCATGTCCTAGCTTTTGTAATTATTCTTGACAATCACTCCAAGCTCTTTATGATTTATTCTGCTTCAGCATTTTTACTTTCGCAAGTTTGTTATAATCAGTTTTCATCTCTTTTCTTTTCATCAGGACTATTTATTTCCAATTTATTTGTGTAGGGTTGTGTATGAAAGATTATATTTATTCATTTTTTAAAATTCATTTACATGTCTGTCCTGTTTTATTTATGTGTCTATATACATCTTCTTTTTGGTCATTTCAAATGTTTTGCTGAAGCAAAGTATTTATAAATACCGTTAGCCTCGGAACCACTTCAAATAACCTGATTGTGGCATCTATAACATCTAAGTTAAAGCCTGCTCAAGTTGTTCAACTGTGTCTGTTATATGCTTTACTAATTTAAATAATTTAGATGAATGATATTGGACTCATTCTGCACTGACACAACATGGGAATAGTTTTTTTTCCACATTTTTTCAAGAGCTAGCAATAGGTTAGATATATTTATTATAGTAAAATTTGAAAAAGGCTACATACAACATATGGGTACGTGTATTTAGAATGGTTGCAAGACCTAACTGTTTACGTTTTGTTTAGCAGGCATTCCTGTTGTAGTTCTAGCTAACAATCAATCCAGGCAATACCAATGCCCTAGATGACAGAAACACCAAAAAAAAAAACAACTTTCTTTTGTTCGCTTCATTCGCTTCATTTATTGAAGCAAGTGATTACACGAATTAAAACAAGCATTTGTAAAGTTGCACAGGAATAAATAAAACAACAACAACAACAACAACAACAAACAGAAAGAAAATTCAGCGATGAATCAGATATCAGTGAGAGGATTGTCATTTTTTTGCTTATGTTTTTCTGTTTCAAAAGTCAGTTTTAAACTTAACGCTTTCACTGCATGGACACAAAATACGGCAAAGACAAAAACCTGACAAAGAAGCCAGTCCGTAAAAAGAATATTTTTTTTATAATTTGGATAAAAGCCTAATTACAGCTAATATAAATAGGAATCTCCATCAATTAATGATGATATCCTACAGAAAAGGGAATGGCATGTATAATTATTCTAGATATTTTGATAACCGCATTGCCTTCCTATACTATCATAAGCACATACTATGAAAAGCAAATTAATGGCCACGAGCAGATTTTGTTTAGCTTCAGAAGGATAGGTTCTCAACAAACGAACAAACAAATAAATCAAAAATGAAAACCAACAACAGAGAGGAAGAACAACAACAATACAGCAACACCAACAGAGCATATATATATATAATACCAAAGCACATTTGTGAGAAAATTATGACTAATGATTTGAAGACCAGTAGATTCTTTCTTTTTCTAGCGAAGTTTTCCAAGTCGGCTATGTAAGGTTTCATTGTCTTGTTGATGATGATATTAATTAAGTGAATCTTTGATCAGTTCGGCCCCTTGGCACCTCTGGGTTAATTCCAATTAAAGGTTGGAACGCATTACAATGTATATAGCAATAAAAGCGATGATGAGCAATACTATGCTTGCCCCAACACATACGCTGGCTTTTATCAAAACACGAGCTGATCTGGTGAGGGCTGTAGCAGCAGATAAGTCACCTCTGGCCACGGCCTTGCGAGCCTGTGAAGAGAAGAGATCGTGACATTAGGACACCTACTTCTTCTTCTTTTATATTTCAATCCTAGGAAATCAATACTCGGCTTTTAATGCATGCCCAGTTTGGTGAGAAGAAATGGCAGAGAATCGAAATGGGGGGGTAGGAATTTTGGAGTTCTTCAAAATTTTCTAAAGACAGGACAGCGACGTTTCCACCTCCCCTTCAACCCATTTCTGATCGCCAGTGATTCTTGTAACATACACACGGGACCTCCAAAGTTTATTACTCCTATTCAAGAAGGCTAAACGTCAGGCTTCTCCAAATCGCAGAAGCCAAGTCACTGTTGAGTCATTTAAAACAACAAGAACAACAAAAGGCGGGTTCCAATCTTTCCCATCCTCCGGTAGAATTTGAACCGGCAATACTTTTCACATTGTCATCGACCTAGTCATAAGGCTTAAGTGTTCCACATGGCACCTAATATCCAGCACTATGGACGTCTAATGCACTTTGACAAAATATTATCTTTTCCTTAAAATACTGTTTCCAAAAGTCACGAACGTAATAGAAATTGTTTTTGAACAGACTTATTACTTTCCTTTCGTGCGAGCCCTTCTACGATGGGGCGATGTATAAATGCTCTTCCTTATGCTAATAATAATAATGAAATAATGATAATAATAATAATAATAATTGAAAAATAATAATTTTAATAATAGAAAAATAATTATTATTATTGTTATCTATATATAATACGAGTAGGTTCTGAACTGAAACATATTTTGTGCCAAAACCTTGGGCACAAAAGTACAAATTTACTATCTATTTGGGGGAGGGGGGTGTCATTGTCAAGAGGTTAGGTGTCTGCTTCTTGTTTCTCGGTGAAAATGCCACGACTTCAAGTCCTGTGGGAAATGGGAACGATTAGAACCTACAATTTCTTTGTGACTTAGCGATCCCGTGACTTCTTGAGTAGGAAATCGCCGTCGTCCAACCTTCTAGAATATGAGGGAATATACTTCGGAGGTCCCTTGAGTATTTTATGCACATATGAAACCCACAATAGTTTAAAATCCCGATCAAGATTAGGCGGAAATGCTACAGTCCGGGCAATGTTTCTAAATATCCATAATTTCTACACCCAAAATAGTTCCTCTGATTAAATCCGCGATAATCCCAAAGTCTTGGGATTAAAAGGCTACATACACAAATAAAGAAAAAAAAAAGAAATGAAAAGAAATGCTAAAACTATACTTACTTCTACAGCCTTGATGATGGCAAAGATTCCTGTGGGTAGAAAACAACAGCAGGTGACAAAGACAGCCGAGGACACGAGCTCTTGCGGGACAGGCTGTGGTTGTGGTGTAATGTAACTACTTGGCTGTGACATCTGAAAGGAACAGAGAACAACATGATTCTCTGAATTTATGTATAACAAACAAAAAACTGTACACGACTTCCTTAGATCTCAATCCGAAAAGACTGTCGTAGAGCTGATTTTTCTACGATGAAATTTTGTCAGGATAAAAAGAGAAAAGATAGTTTAATATTAAACTATCAGAGAGCATTTACGAGTATAAAGCTTTTCCCGCCACCAGTATAAGCGTTAGGCGCTTTGTAATCCACTATTATCCTGATGTGCCCAGTGGAGACACACAGATATTCTCAGCTTCCTGGTGAGCACACGAGATAACCACCTACAAGTGGTTGAAAAAGGTAATAGAACAAAATGGAAGGCAGACAACGCTCTTGTCTGTTGAGTGCTCAAACCCCTATCAGCTGTAACAATAAAATAATCAAAGGGTCTTTTCCAAGGACAAAATGGCAGGATTCGAATTCGGAACTTTTGATCCCGTGTCGGACGGCCCAACCATTAGGCCACCAATATTGTTCGGCCTTTTAGGATCGAATTGCATTGTGATAAAAGAATTATTGTGTTGTTGTGCTGAAAAGAAAATTCAACTTTAAAACTTCGATATGATTCTAATTTGATTCTAAACAACTTCCTTGTTATATTTATAATGTTATAAGTTAGGGAAGCTTTAACTGAGTCTGTTTTGTTCAGATATTCTTCAGGTATTTTTTATCTATGTGCATTAGGGTATGAAGGTATGTTGCACATTTACTGACTGCGAATGAAAATCTCTTTTTGAGAACATATTAAGATTATCTTATCTTATCTTATTTGTAAAGCAGTTCTGACAAAGCATACATGAAATCAGCGAGTTTTGACCAGATCACTTTATGGGCCTTCCATAGGGTTCTCTACAAATGACTTTATAAATTCCATTCAACTTTCTACTAAACTAGCACTGTCTTTTATAATGTCAGCTTTGATATGTCGACAAGTATTCAAGAATACATCCAAGAATATACAGATAAACCGACTGACAGCAGAAGGACAAATAGATAGATAGATCGATAGAGATAGATAGATAGATAGATAGATAGATAGATAGATAGATAGATAGATAGATAGATAGATAGATAGATAGAT
>JBCEWB010073823.1:0-13125 GCA_039654565.1 Peronia peronii | reverse complement strand
CTCCCTTCCCCCCCCCCCCCCTCCCCCCCCCCCCTCACCCGCCTTTTCCCCAAACACCGTCCGTTTCTCCTATCTCTTCCAAGCACTTCATATGTTGGCGCTATCACTGAATTCAATAGTGCCATCTAATGTGAAAATACACAAGGTATGTCTGTTATAGTTGCAGCACTCAAAAGCATTGTTTGTATTGAAATATCAATAATTTTGAAACATCTAAGCTCCTGTCTTCTGTCTCGCTTTCTTTCCTCCCTTCTTCTTGACGTGTAAACGTATCTAACCGTGTTTGACACAATATAGCCGTAGTCGTGCTGATGTGTCGTAAAACCCCAACACAACACAACTCATGAATATATTTATTTGACATAAAGGAATAAGGTTGTATGCAAAAGTAGTCTTTTAATTTATGTTTCTTTTGTTACTTATATAATTTCAGTACTCAATATGAATTTTAATTTTTTTTTGAGAACTTTCCTTCATGTGGTTCTTAATTCTATTTATTTATTTATTTATCTATCTATTTGTTTATTTATTTGTTCATTCATTTATCTGTTTTAGTCGGAATGAAATTTCAATGTTCAAGAGAGATAACTTATGATATACACTAATGATTTAGGTAAGCTGGGGTGAATGGCCTTCGTAAAAGGGACGGTTGTCTTACCCAAGCGGGTTATTGTCATGCACGTCGATCATTTTTTGAAGCATTGTAAAACTGCTGTAGAATATAGCCTATCTATTGTAATCTTTATGTATGCATACAATTTTGTTGTTGTCAGTAGTCATATTTCTGTTAACTGACCATCCCCAACTGTAAATATAGCTGACAATGTCATACAATGATAAATCATCGGTCCTTACACAGTTTCTCTTGCAAGTCCTTTGCCTGTATAGAACGATTGATAAATATGAAAAAAAAATGATGTTCTGCACTGACCAGAGAGACTGAAGTATGACATCAATGTAGCCTACTGTAGTACTGTACATGTACGATAACCATAAATGAGTAGCCTATCATAGAATATTTGGTAAGCCTAGTGTGAATAAATTATGCCAGCAATATTTTTCATGAGTTACTAGAGTTGATTATGAGTAAAATGAAAATATATTTGGATTTTACCCTAGAATGTTATCGTAGTTGTTGTTGTTGTTGCTGTTGTCGTCGTCGCCGTCGTCGTCGTTGTTGTTGTTGTTGTTGTTGTTTTGTTGTTGTAATTGTACGTGGGCTGTCTCTGGTTTGGCCCCAGGGACAACTTGCGAGCTGTTCAATAATTTTATAGTTATCTCTCTTACCAACATGGCGGCTCCCTTTGATAGTTTGTTTTCTTTTCCCATCAAATTTGATCTGAGGTTTGTTGCGATTGTTTTTCATATAAATCCCAATTGATAAATATCAGTTAATTTTTGTTTCATATAGAGACAAGGGTTCTCATATCCTGAATCACGAGACCCATCTACACTGATTTCAACAACGACTTTAAATGGATCTCTTGTGTACCTCTCTAAGTTACTAGATCTATTCTAGATTAGATCAGTTCTAGCATCTAGATCTAGATCTAGATCTAATAGGATGTAATTTTCCATTGTAAACATTGCTGTGGTTTTGGGTTATTTTATGGATAACAGCCAGCGAAGGGAACAATTTCACATCTGTCTCAATCCCTCAAGGCTTCAGCAACATAGATAGATCAGATCAGATTCTTATTTACTTTAGTGGGTTAGAGAAAAGGTTAGGATCAGGATTGGAATTTTGTTTTTCTCTATATTTAATCTCTCAGAAGCACCACAAGAAGAAGCCCTTTTTACAATCTTGGCTGAACTGTCTTGCAAAAATTTTTCCCATCACACATTTTGGACAAAATACCCTAAACATTTGGATCTAGAACTGATAATATGTTTTGTCTAAAATAAGTGGGCCTAGAAACTTACCAGCAAGATTGTTAAGAATATTGTATTGCCCCAAACCCAGCTTTTCAATAATCTTATCCCTAAACCCAAAATCAAACTCTAGATTTTGACGGTTTTTGTCACGTTTCTTTTTTTAAGAAATGAAATCTTTTCTTGTGCTGCATACAGAGTTCTTCCCTTGTATTGTATCATCGCCATTAATGATAACAGATCACATCACAGTGACAGAATTCTAATCAGCTCTACAGGTGGTGATGAAGAGTGGATCTTATTCTGTAATATGTACACAGACTGTGACAAAATGATAAAAACTTAATCATTATTATAAACGTAAACTAGCCATAGACATATATATATATTTCTATTACATACACAGTATGTAGGCCCGATGCAGAGGGCTATACACTTGATGGACCAGACTGAGTGAGGTATCCACCATTGATTGCTAGGACCTGACTGGACTCTGGTCAGATGTGTGTATATTAGTGCTGGGTTTGATTTAGATCATAACCAGTTCCAAAGTCCAACTTAAATAATTAAATATTTAAATTTGTCCGGTTCATTATTACTTGATTTGTTTATCAGGTTCATTTACCGGATCCACTTATTAGATTTATTTATCCAATCTGCTTATCAGGTTCATTTACCCGATCCACTTCTGCCGTGTGGCGCGTTGGTTGGTTGTGATCACTGGCCTTGTCTTGTCTACTCTTCGCTTGTTATTTCTGCCACTGCATGGAGTGTTGAGTGTAAAGGAGGGAGGGAGAGTGCTAAGTTTAGGCCCATACTGCTGCGTCGGCATAAAAGATCAAAGACATCACCGCAAACGGGAGGGCTTGTAACAGTCATACATTATCGCTCTTCATGCAAGTAGGCAGGATTTCAGACGCGGGAATTGGGACCACAGATTGGCATTCACTGGTAGACTAAAACTGTTAGCTATTGAGCCCTCACTAAAAAAAGTTGAAAACCAATGGACTAGATTTAGAACTGTCGTTTGCTGGCCGAGTCTACAACTGGTTCAAGTGTCTAACTGGTTTTGCCCTAGCTACAACAGACTGCACTGCCAAACTATGCTTGAAACATAATTGATTATACTTTGTTAAGTTTTTGGTATTTGAAGATGTTGACATGATTCTATTCCATAACAAACTTTGAAAATAAAGCAACAAAAACATGCAGAAAAATTGGAGAAGCTGTGGAATGAAAGAGCATGGGAGTTTTTTTCTTGAAAAATTATACATGTATTAAGGTAGTGAAAGGGTCGGGCTATCCTTGTTTAGGCCAGCATGTTTACTAGTGTTAAGTACTGTGTAGTATGTGCTGGTGTTGTCAAATTGGAAATAACATTAAACAAAACCAAAACAATGAAGCAGCAATTCACCATGCTGCACTATGCAATAGTATAGTGACCTTGTAACTTTGCTAAAGGCCTGTGTTTGTGAAGAGTATAGGGAGGGGGGGGGGGGTGGCGCTCATGTGGTGCGCACACAGGACAGACATGTGTTATTAGCAAAGAGCTTACTCAATTATATGATGATGGCAAACGGCTCACTGTGCTAGAGTAATTCAGCCCAGAAATCAGTTGAGTCGCTGCCCTGATGAAAACAGATAAAATCCAGTTTAGACCCAGTCATTACAAAGTGGGTAATTTGGAAATCCAGTTTATCAAAATCTGGGTAGATGCTCAGCAGTAGTATAGATATATAGGAGAAAAACACAGATACACGGGATAGGTAGGAAATTTAAGATTAAGTTTTAGAACTCTTTGACTGTAAGTGACACGACATACTAAAGTTAAAGCTATTGAATGTATATGCTTGCCATATACAATAATGATAGTTTTAAAGATAAAATTATGGAAAAATAAAGAAATGATAGCAGTTCATTCTAAAAGAGTTTTAAAGGAAGATTTAGTGAAAGTTAGAATACATACGTTATGTTCTGTAATACGTCTTTCAACCTCCTACTGCAGGTTATCTCGACAAGTTCTTGTTTTAAAAAAAAAAAAAATCATGTTTTCCCTAATTAAAAAAAAAACAAAAAAAAATTTTTTTTAATTAAAAAAAAATAAATAAAAAATTCCCTTTTATTTTATTTTTTTTTTTATTAGGAAAAAAATGATTTTTTTTTTAATTAGAAAAAATTTTTGGTCACCTGTAGGTCTCTTGGTATTCTTGTTTTGGGATGTACAAGTCCCTATTTCCTACTTTATTTTTCCCTACTCTATCTACACAGGGGTGAGCCTTTCAACCTTTATTTCTTATTTCCCTGGTATGCTTAATTTTACAACATTTATTTTTTACGACATTCATTTATATTTAGACAGAGTTTACAATATTTATTTGGACGATATTTATTTTATATACATTATGTACATATTGGGGAATCCCTAGGTCGCAATGGGTTATGGGGTTCTGTCTATCACCTTGCGTATCTCGGTTGGCAGAGGACAACAGAAGATTACTTAGTTTCATCTGTGTCCCCATCTCTCTAATTAAAATAAAAGCAGACGAAAAACATAAACAGATATTAAAGAAAACTTTAGCAAAGATGCCAATATAGATAAGCAGAAATAAAAATAGGATAAAATAACCCTCGCCAAAGCAGCGGAAACAGCACTGGGGATGCTAGGTCAAAAAGAACCCAACTAAAGTAGACAAAGGGAAATCAGAAGTTCAAAAACGGGAAAGGGGAAAGGGAGGGAGCAAAGTAAACTAATAATTTGGAAGAGGGCATAATGAAAGAGAGGGAAAGGAAAGGAGGTAGAATAGGAGGAAATCCCTGCCGGCAGTAAAATACCAACAACAACAAAGACAAATGAGTAGTGGGAGGGGGGAGGGAGTAGAAAAGAAAAGAACACCGAAAGAACTCTATAAATTTCCAGGGGTCTCCGAATGGACGATTGCATATGAAACTGAGTAGTCCCTGTGCTTTTCTGGACAGAGACTCTAGACCCTGCCGAAATGGAAATCCACATGGGAGAACAAGATTGCAGTATCTTCGTTCTGTCAATTCGGGAACACTGGCGAAGCCGAGTACTCCAATCAGAGATGCGGATCCGTAAAATACCTTGTGTTACCACATAGGCCTAGTGCTAGCCTATCGGTCTGTTCAACTGAAATGAAAGAAGGAAAAACACATATAAGAAGGAAGAAAGGAAGACTGACAAAAAAAGAGATAGAGGGGAAAAAGAAGAGAGTCAAATTATTTGAGCTGTAAAGTGTGAGCAGAAAACAAATGAAGTGCAATTGTAAAAATGTATCAAATGGAATTGAGAAAACAAAAATGCCATTTTCTTGTTGTAATATATTACATGTCAATGCCAGTGCTTGTGTACTAATTCATGTAAGCTTGAACACTATAAAAAGCACAAGAATACAGCAAAAGACTTCTGATTTTTAGAATATCCCCTACTGGTGCTCAAAGTTTAGTTGCTTCACCTCACTTTCAATCAATGGTAGGGAGTCCAGGTCAAAGTTCCTCCTATAAAATGTGTGTGCCTCTCTTCAAAAGAACTTGCAATTTTTATATTCTCTCCTTGCCACCATTTTTTAAAGTATTTCACTCCTCTTGTCGCAAGAGAAACTTTTTTTTTTTTTTCTTCTCATTCAACCTGTACCTTCTGGAGGTGAGCATGAATAGAAGAAGGAGAATAAAATTATTCACTTTTGTCCATCTTCTTTCTTTCTTTTTTTTTTTTCACTGGAGTGAGAGCACATTCGAGGTTTCTGCTGCAGACTGCGTGTTGTTCGATGAAGTACACTTGTTTTTTTTTCTGATAGTTTTGACAGATTTAAATGTCTGTTCAGGATTTATGGGAAACACTGATGACACAGCAGTCTGTCTAGGTCTTTGCATCGTCAGTCCTTAGCAGTCTATATAATAAAAGTAAGTGCTGCACACTTTCTCAGTCTGTGTGATTTGGAATGATCACAAGAATCAACAGGGAGGAAAAAGGTGGGGCATCTTGCTACCACATGCACTTTTAACCTAAATCGGTAGGGAGTTAAAATTTGACTACATTTATCCTTCTCTACGCTTTCCTCATTTTAATCTGTCCACTCATTCCTCCAATCATCCCATGTCTGTGAATGATGGTAAGCCTATAACAAGATTAGAGAATGTGTGTAAGAAGACTGGAATCTCTACAATTACTGAGTCAGTGGAATAATTAGACTCGGTTGGTCTGAAGCTGACATGGCCGATGCTCACTTCCATTCAGGCTACCCGCACAAATGTCAATAGAAATATGTCTATAGAACTGGCTGATATGCTTCGGGTGAGGTAATAGTAAATTGGTAAATATAGCGTAAAGTATGTGTATTGCTCCATCAAATGTTATCAAACCCCCTATTTCAGTCAAGTCCCAAATCCAGAATCCAAGTTATGCATTATCTCAGTGTTTGGGAAAAGTAGGCTGAATCCTTTCTCCAGCAAGGCAACACTCCTCAACCCTGTGATTGACAGAGACATCTTTCAGGTAATGTCTGATGTATAAGTTACTTGCCAATTTATTTTATTGTTGGCCTATAGCTGGTTAATAAGAATATTTTGTATTCATGTTTCAAGTTACAATTAGATTATTTTGATCGGTTTGAGTGGAAAAAGAGAAAAGCAATGTTCATGACTGCCATTTTTTATATATATATCTGATGTGGGCTTACACAATAATCTAGGCCTTCAGCTATTCTTCATAGGTAATTGTGATGACTGTCACTGTCCTCATCATATTTCATCTGTCTAATGTAATGTTGAGATTTTCCTTTGATTAATCTGTGAACAGAACCTACTTTTCTCTAGCTTGAATGGGTTGAATGAAGATGGAAGTTAGATAGGAATGAAGAAAAAAAAATATGGGAAGGAATATTTTAGTTAACTAGTGCAAAAACCAGCCTTACGAAGGAGGATTATTTAATCAAGAATTTTGTGTTGGTTGACAAATTACAAATATTTGGAAAAACAGCTACAAATATTGTCATAATGAAAGAAGGGAACAGAAGGGGCTGTGTGCAAATGTAAATTAAGAGCCCTGAGTAAACTGAATGAAACAGACGGTGTGAAAGAAGCAAAAGGTTACTCTTAGTACTAAAGAACAATATCACTGCTTGAACTTTAAAGATTGTAAAGTACAACACTAAGTTAGCTAATAAAGGGGGGGGGGGGGCGGCATGCAAAATGTTACTATCGCATTCTTTTTCTTTTAAATCATAATCTCGCAGTCAATGACTGAACTCAGTAGAAATCAGGTTGAACGTATGCTGAGGGCTGCAATTCATCACACCACCTCTCTCCTTCCCCCCTCCCATCCTATCAACTTGCAGTTTGGATCAAACACTCTCAGGAGCTTATTATTCAATTGTTATCACATTTTTAGAATAACATCAAATATAATAAGTCTTTTTCGGGTTTATGAAAGTAGAAACACAGATATTTATGCAACAATGTTGTGTGCCAAATTTCAGATGGATCCATTCAGCAGTTTTTGAGTCTGTAAGCCTTTTATGGGTTTTGTTGCAGATTCATATTATAGATTAAAAACCTTTTAAAAAGAGATATCATATCTGGATCATTTTTGCTTATATTTATATATCTATAGCTGTAAGTTTGCAAAAGAATTTTTTCTGTATTAGAGCACTATGATCTAAAAACATGCTATTCCACTGGATTTTACACAAGAGGTTTGTATGTGTGCCATTGATGCCACTTCTGAAATTTTTATTTGTAATGAAAAAAGCAATTATTGAAAGTGCATATGAAAATCATAAATGTTTTTTGTTTTCTCTTTCCACATAAACCTTGTAGATGACTAAATAAATTTTGTTTGATTTTTATTTGATTTTGAACAGAATTTGTGTCCACTTTTCTGTATTTCAGGGTACAGAGGGACTATTGCAGAGTCAGATAAAAGATGTGAGTAAGATATATTTAAATTTATTTTATTTACCCAAAATTTAATTTATTTGAATTTAACATGAAGCTTTGCGCCTAAATTTGGTAATAATTTTTAAAAAGTAATTATTTACCTATTTCACCAACATTTGTTTCTATAAGTAAATGCATTGTCACTGCATACTAATGGGATTGATATTTGTTTTAAATAGCTCTAAATAATTCCTGCTACCTAGTTATTGAGACAGACAAGTCATACTTCTACATTTTTTTTTACAGGGGAACATTGAATGCTATTTTGATGCTCATTCACGAGTCATGTACCTGCATTTGTTGTCTTGCTATGATACCAGTATCTTGGTACAAAAGTGTCATGCGGTTAAAGAGATGACAGATGCCCAGGTAAGTTTCAGAATGATTTTTCTTGTTACCTGAGAGGAACAATAATGGATTGGAATTGAAAAGTAATGTTTTAATTCCACTGTCTTGGCCATCTGTCTGAGACTTGTATGGTGTCACAGAGACATTTGTAAGATAAAATGATATAAGATTGAATTTATGTGTGCTGAAAAGAAATTTTAGTCATTGTTAATGAACATGATATTAGCATCACAATGCAGAGTAGTAGAAGTAATAATTATGTGCTATGTTCAGAATGACTCCCTTGTGTTCATTATGGCACCATATCCTTAATATTTTCTTCAGTTTGGAATTGGGAAGAAAATTAGAGATCTGAGAATTTTCAAAGCAAATAGTGGTAATGGATGTGAGAATATGGAGGTGTAGAGAGATAACTAAATTATTCCATTGCTTTGAAAATATTAAGGAAAGGAGATGCTCAATAAAAATAATTGTCATGTTTTATTTGTTTTGTTTTGCTTTCATTGTTATATACATGAGATTTACTTTGTCATATCTGACATTGCAGGGTTTTTTCAAGCTGTGTCAGGAAGAAGATCTCAAACATGCTAAAACATTGTTACTGTTGTTCACTCTGTCACATATAGTGTTGGTAAGTTCACATGAATAATTTTCTATCTTTTGTCATTATTCACACAAACATTATCTTCATCCGACATCATATATGACATCAAAATTGACAAAATCTTTTAGAATGTCTTATGAAAGAGCTTTTGGTTTTGCAGAATAGATTCCCTCCTGAGCAACATATAATACATTGATTGATCTTGATCTTGTAAAGTCCCAAGCAACTTGCTAAATATTTGACAATAATCATCAATTTAGCTGTTAATAATTCTGGCTAGTAAGAATCTTTGTCACAGTCTGGTAGTTGATCAGAACCTTATTTGTTATGAGATCAGATTGATTGTTTTTTTTGTTGTTGTTTTTTTTTAAATGTATTTTGTTTTCTTTTTATTGCAGCTATTTCATCCTGGGAGCTCTTTCGATCTGACCTATCTGAAACTATTCCGCACATTGGACATAACCAGGTGAGCTGGGATTTTGTGCTAGTAGATTGTATCATTTGTATATCTTTTTTTGTGTTAAAAACATTTAGTCAACTGGATGACAGTGGCAAGACCCTCCCTCTCCCATTGATTATAAAATTCTCAAACAATCTTTTATGTTGACATCAGATCCCATGATTTGTGACCCAGTTCTTAAAGTACCAAATGGTAGCCTTGTTCCTTTGAACTTTGTGTTCATATCACTACATCATATTATAAAAAGTTGGCCCACTAGTTTAGAAACTAGTTATATTATATTCATGACATCTTGAAAAGCCTAATATTGCAAAGGAGGCAAAAGAGGACAGAAACATGGAAAAAATGTAGAAATTTAAAAATACTATGTCAATAGATAATGCTTCATGAATGGGAAACTTATTGGTGTCTTTTTGAGCTGAGTATATGAATGTGATGAGAAGTTGTGCCACTTAAAATATTTGTAGAAAAGACTTCTGTGTTTAATAATAACCTGAGTCAGATATATTTTTCAATGCTACAAGATTTATTAGTCCCATGGATCAGCCATATTTCTCCATGTTTGTTGGCCATAAATAAATAGATAAAGAATTAGAGAGCTAAGCTACATACTAATGACTTTCAAGCTATCGTAACTATGATGTTTAAAGATAATCGAGAAACAAAGATTAGGTTGGTAAAATCTGGTTCTCTCTCACAATTCTGCTTTATCCAGAAACAAACTTCAGTCTTCCATGTCTGAAGTTCTGGCATCAATACCACATGTGTCCAAGGAATGGTCAAACTTTGGGCGTGTCTGCTCGCCCCGTATGCTCTTTATCTTTGAAAGCCCAGCCATAGAACCACAGCCAGAGGAGTTAGAGAATGCCACAGCAAAGTCATCAAAGGTGTGGGTTGTTCAAAGTTCCCTGCTTAAAAGTATATGGAAACAGTTAGATAGCTCATTTACTTATTATGTATTTAATTATGTTCCTACACAGAGCTTTTCTTTTTATAGTATTGCACCATTTTTACAGTGGCCGTTATAGAAAGAAAAATTAGCTTTGTATCTGTTTTTTTTTTTTTTTATCAGGTCAAGGGAATTACCCTGTTACATAAGTTAATTTTGGAAGGTCTAATTCCTTTTAATGATAAACTTGAAGAGAGTCTTTTTCATTGTATTTAGAAACATGAAAAAAACAAAAAATAATGATGATGATAAAGAATAAAATAAAACCAAAAAAGATCATTACAGATGGACAGAAACAAAAAGGCAGACAGAGACAAACATAATGGCAGACATACATAGAGGTATATTGTACAAATAATCGCTGAGAATGTGAACTATTAATATATGGATCAATTATACTATAATATTTATAAAGTAATAGCTGGAGTATTAAACTCATGTTCCTTAAGTTGTCAGGTGTAAGAGAGGTGGAAATGATTGGCATATAGATTTCTTTTTACATTTAGAGGACTTCTTTTATACTGTTGACAGAAACATCCACCACTGAGGAAGCTGCAAATGTGCATTGAGGACATGATATTTCGATTGCTGCGCAAAACAAGGGCAATCACAAATGTCTCGTAAGTTTTAATGGACATTTTTTTGTAGAGGGATATGATGAAACATTTTTTCAGCCAGGTAAATTACTTCTCTTTGCCAAGGACAATAAGTATAATATTAACATTATAAAGAGGAACCAAAACAATTTTACTCTTGTGTTCTGAAACAAATGTAGCAAAAAAATTGTCAAAAAATGTCAGGATGATTAGAAAAAAAAATGTCCTTTCCTGCTGAATTTTTAATAATTTTCCATTACTCATGTTTCACATCATAAGACAGGGTGATTATTTCCTTCTTTACAATGCTTGTATTATATCTCTTGTACCGGCAAGTTAAAGTAATTTGGCTGAGGGTTAAAATGGCTCATTTTGACCATAATGTTATCATTGTTACCATGAGGATGTGAGATGTATCCCATTAGGGTCAGCAAAATTTATTTCTTTTTTTATATAGTTTGAATCAGAATTTTATCTTATCAGCTAAAATTTCATTATTGTTGTTATTGTGAGTTATGTGGTTCAAAGACGTAAAAAAAAATAAGTATAGCAGCTGCCATGTGACTGTACATGTAATCAAATTGTGAAGTTAATTTTTAGTAAGGAATGGTTAAATCCTTCATCAAAAATGCAAAGGAATAGATCAGTGCAAAATATACATGTTTGTAAACAATCAGGTCCTCAGAGCATCAATCTTACTGAAATGCCAGTTATTCTATCATTTTGCTTGGGTAATATTTGCTGTTGTACCCACTATTCATGGAAAGGTAGTATGAGGTTGTACATGTAAAATAGTAGTGTTTCCTAGACTTGTATATTTCACTGCACATCTTTTGATGTTGTCAGTTCTTATCAGGTCATGTTATTTCCTAAGCATCTGTGTAAACTACACAGTAATTAGATAATCTGTAAGGGGAGAAATCTGTCAGATAGTGAAAATTTCCTAATTTGAATTGAATGTGTGTTATGTAAGGTTGATATCTGACATGCAGTGTAATAAAAGCCATTTAGTTTCAGTAGAAGTAAAGTCATTTAGTTTCAGTAGAAGTATGGAGGGATTGTATTTTTGAGAAACACTTAAGATTACTTGTGAGAAAAGTGTCCAATCTGTTTCGTCTCAGAGTGGTCACTCAATGTTCATGGGGCTCAATCATTGCTAAAGGATGTCATAATCAAGTGTCTTATGTATCCTTTGCCTTTATTCAGTCAAACAGTATATGATTGACCATTGCATATAGCAACCAGAGGAAGCCAAATCCTGGTTGACAGTGGATCAGGACATCTTTTTGAATGACAGTGCTTCAAACAATAGACATATTCATTTTTTAAAACTATTTTTATATTCAGAAAAGGCAGAACTATGTAGAGAAAAAAAAAACAAAATCAGTTTTTCTTTTTAGTAAAGACCATATTTCTGGAACCTCCTCCCCCTCCCCCCTCCCTCCCATGAAGCTGTTGTTTCTGATCATGCAATGTATTGATTTGGTTCATACACAGGAACAAGTCGCTGTTCTCCGTTCCAATCAATCAGCAGTATGTCTATCTCATGGCCAAACGCTGTGACGTATCAGATCCTGTTGATTTCCTAGTGTCACAGATGAGACAGAAGTGCTTCCCAGATAGTAAGCGTTCAGTCATCTGTAGCAGACTCGCAAAATAATCATGATAATTCATAATCTATATAAAAGAACTCAGTATGCTTTGCTTAACATATTGTTTGTTCTACTACACCTACAGAAGATGTTCACATGGAAATAAAACAAAATAAGTATACAATATTTTATAAAGCTATTAAAGGGTAGTGCAACGTCACGGACACCGTATACTATTTGTTGTAAAATAGTAAACTTCTAGTAGCCAAAAACACGTTAGCGGTGTTATTTTTTGCGAAAACATCACCGTTAATGTGTTTATTTTCCCAAATAAGACAGCTTGCGGTTCTGCGTTTTCTTTGGCCAGCTCTCTACGCCATTAACGTGTGACATCATATATTTGCACGCATCTCTGTACTACGAGGGTGCGCGTCTCGCAGTGGACTAGTTAAGCCCTATCAATTTCGGAGTGACACAGTGCAGGCCCACATCAGACCACTTTACTGACTAATGTCTCCCTTAATCTCTCCCTAACTCCACGCTTTCTTCACATATGATATTTGCAATGAGCCAGTGGTAGGAGAAGGGGTTGTACTCATAAAGACATCAATTTCATATTATGGGTGTCAATTTTATCACCCCTCGTCACTCAGACTATTTCCATTACAGATATGTTCATAACCAAATATAACTGCTTGGACCAAACCACTTCACTTAGGGGTGTATTTACGTTCTTGGTATAGAACCTC
>JBCEWB010073813.1:0-13126 GCA_039654565.1 Peronia peronii | reverse complement strand
GGGGGGGGGGGGGGGGGGGGGAGTAAGATTTGGCCAAGGTTTTGAAGATATAAAGCGCCTATGTTAGATTTCACACCAATAAAGAAAAACAGGAGATTCAATGAGAAATTCGCCGTGACAGGCTTAGATCACCTTAATTTAAAAAAAAAAAAAACACGAAAAAGAAACAAACAACAACAAGAAGAGCATAGAAAATGTGAATTCCATGCTTTTGAAAAGCAAAGCATTAATAGACTTATAGTTTAACAGGGAGCAAGCCTGTTGTGACAAGAGTTTTGGTAGACAGCAACTGGTCTGAATATGAAATGAATGATTGAAAGTGAGTTCCGCAATAACAATGATATCAGGCCTGTAAGGGGATTCTTCTGTCTATAACATCGGTGAAGTCACTTCTGTTTTCGTTCTCTTGTATCATTCTACTCCCCAGGTTCAATCATAACGGGTCAGACCCCAAGGTGGCCCGCCGGCCTGGTTCAAAAGGTGGTCTCCTGCTGATTATGAAGCTGAACCAGGAAGGCTATACAGTATCCGAATATAATGCCGTAGGTTACAAGGTACACTCAGTTTTTTATGGAATCAGCAATTTCATCAGATCATCCCTGAAATCAATTTGTGAATTTCCTCAACTGTTTTCAAATTTAAATGATGAAACTATGTTGCAAAAACGTTTCTTTGTGATAAGGTAAATAGCATTTCATTATAATTTGCAGAAGATGTTTGAGTTGAATACTGACTATCAATAGTAGAGCACAAGATTTCAGGAAAAACCCAACGCCGAAGTACGCCAGGCGTTTCCTTACGTCACTAAATCATCAACACCACTCACTACTAATATTATTTGGAGAGCATCTACGTTCAATAGGTTCTGAGTCTGTCACTCATAGCCAAGAGTTTCAGTCATAAATTTCTTACAACCCGTAACAGGATCAAGCTAAACAGCGAGGCAAACTTATCGCTGAGCAAGGCCAAGGTTGTGGATTGATAGGATTTCCCGGGATGTTGGTGAACCCTATTTCGTTAAAACAGCATACAGTAAAACGGATTTTCCCGGATTTTGATCCATTCTCCCCCATGCCATCTTTAGCTGTTTAATCTAAATCTGTGTCTCGTTTGTGTAATTCAAATACTTTTGGATATGCCAGCTTGTTCCATTTGATATGTTCTTTCAATTCTGATGATTAAAGTCGTGACGGAGATAAATTAAAAACTGACCTCAATGTACTTGACAAAACACTAAAATCTCCTGTATTAAGAAATTGTGATTTAGTTTTGGAATTTCTCATCTGACACGAGATACTGAAGAAATTGCAAATATTTAACAAATGGAGCGATGCAATAGGTTGTCTTTTAACTGATTCATTGCACCCGTCGTCCAAAGGCCCAAACAACTACAAAACCCACAATGATGACTGTTTAAATCACTGTATTAGATATAGGTGATTCAGTCCCAGTATTTACAAACATGACATTTACACTCCTATGATAGAGAATGTATTGTGGATCTGCATGTGATAATAAAAAATGTATTATACGGCGGAAAGTGAGATGAACCCTCAAATTTTAGATAAATCTGACATGGCTTCGTACTGTTGTATCAGCTGAATCAGTCCATATTGTGGAAAGTAGTTTGTATAGACGGGGTACGCACTATCTCATGATAATTAGTTCGTTTTTTCTTTTAACATAAAATAATTAGTTATGCAATTTTGGTGCCCTGGCTGATTCAGTGTAATAGATAAATTTCAAACTCTTTAACAGATTCTTCTGCATCATATGTATGACTATGCAGACACCGATTCCCGGGGCCTCCTCATCAGTCCTGGTCACCATTACGATATCAGCTTTCAGACAAACACGGTATGTCAGATAGTCACGGTATTTAGCCACCAGAGAGAAACTGGTGCCTATTCAGACATTTCCTCTATCATCATCTCATGGACACAGATGACATTATTTATCTTACATATTTCTGATGGCATCGTTTTTTTTTGTTTTTTTTTACGGCTTCCTTACTATAAACAGAATATATTCAACATAATAATATACATGTATCTGACATAGATTATCGATATCATAACCTCAGCATTACACATTAGCCATTCTTTGGCCATTATGGGATAATAAATATTTGAGCAAATTATATTTAAAAAAAAAAATGAAATTATGTCTTAATTGTTTCATTGACGGTCAAAATTTCACTGTTATTATCATGTTGTTATCACCAACACCTTATTCCACTTAATTGCACCTTACAGTTCAAATATCTGGCCAGACCATACAAGGCTTTGAGGGACAGATACTGCTCATACCCAGACCCCGAGAAGTACACACACGGCAACCGAGAGTACACACTGAGCGCTTGTATCCTGGAAAGGGCAGACAAGCGCGCCACAGCCTTGTGTGGCTGTAACATTGACAGTGAGCTCTTCTTTTCGCACTTGCTACATGTATATTACCCTCCCCCCCTCACCCCCCCCTATGGGGGCCCGAGGTTTATAAGTAGGTTCTCTGCTCCCACCTGCAGGCGGTGTAAGCCCGTCATCGGTGGGGTGTCTCTCATGGAATGTCATCCTTGACATTCCATGGGAGACATCTCTTCTCTCTCTCTCCTTGTTCCTGCTTCTGTATCGCTTTCTTTCCTCTCTTCTTGACGTGTCAACGTATCTTACCGTGTTTGACACAATAAAGCCGTAATCGTGCTGATGTATTGTTAAATCCCAACACAACACAACAAACACAACACATGTATATTACCCAATGAGCCCTTCTTTCAGTCAGATAAGGCCCGCCTCATTGCCAAGTACAAGCATTGTAAAGAAGGAAATCATCGTATTTCTTCCTGTCTTAGATATTCTGAAGTACAAAAAAAAAAAATATGAAAAAAATTATCACGATGAGAAAGAAACATTTTCATCACATGATGAATTGTTCACAGTTTTCCATTATTCCGCAAGGGTGGGTAACCTGGGAAATGAAGTGTTTCGACAAAAGTCATATGACATTTGCGTCTACAGACAGAAGGTCAGCCGGGCTTTTGAGCATGCATATGACGTCATACCCCGCGAACTTTAGGGTTAGGATTAGGGAATATATAATAATAATAACTTCTTTAAATTGATCCAAATCTAGATCAAAAACCAAAACCAAACCAAAACAAAACAAAAATTTCCGCACATGCGCATTAGGCCGGCTGACCTTCTGTCTGTAGACGCATGTTCATATTGACCAAGGATTTTCGCACACACGCAGATTTGCTTACATGTTCTGCGCATGACAGACACAATTTTGACGACTGATAAGCTTTCAGGCATGTCACACACCATATAAATAAAGCCCCATGTGAGCGATGTTTCCTCGATCATGTGACCGATCTCGAGATACCTCATTGTCAAAAGGACTCATGAATTTATTTTGAATCTCGCTTTGATTTCAATATCTTCGCTTTCTCCGAACATCTTGTGAGTTGATTAGTTCTGAATCTAGTAGAGGTCACATAGTACCAGCGAACTCCCATTTGAGATCTGAGTAAATCGTACTGCATGTTAGCTGTTTCCTTCCATGTTTGCGTGTATTCAAACATGCGTGATCTGCCAATTTGTTATTTTGGGTACTATAAGCAGCTCTGAGACACATCTTATGGACTAACCTGTCTACCTGTCAATGTGTTTGCCTGTCTGTCTGTCTGTGTGTCTCTCTGTCTGTCTGTCTGAATAACAATAAATCGCAAAGGTAGTCAGCCTACAACTGCTGAAGGCCGAAATTTAAACAATAAAACTGTAACTGTAATTGGTTCCCATTAGGTGACAACTCACAATGTGTTTGCTACCATCTGCCAGAGACAGTGCTGATTCAGCCCAAGTTCATTCACAAAATGTTCAGAGAAAAAGAATATACTGAAATGAGACACAATTGTAGGCTAGGCTAAGAATGGATCTATCAATCTAGGCTAAGAATGATAAAATGAAGAGAACAGAAAAGAAAAGATTGTCAGCATCACGGTTATGACACAATTTTTAGTCACTCCCCCCCCCCCACCAAAGGTTTGAGTTATGGTTTAAGAACAAATCTTGAGCGCGACAGAAATTCATATCTGTCATTATCGATACGCTTATCACGTTGTGACAATGTTTCTTGAGTCTGCTTTGTTCTTTTGCTATGATAGGAATTATCTCTTTTGCCGGCATGTAATGTGAATGTGTCTTCTATATATATTGTGTCTCATCAATTGTGAATGGAATTGCCTTTTGAAGACAAATTAGTCTGATCTTATCTTATCTCATCATATCTTATCTTTTCTTATCTTATTTTATAATACTAACGATAATGGCCACTACACAAGGAACGTACTTACAAAAATAATGTGCTGTAGCTGGAAATGAAAAAATGTCAAAATTTAAATATTTTGGCCAACAAACTATAGAAGATGGAAAAAGTTATGAAGAATAAAAATGCGTATTGAAACAGCAAAATCGCGTTTCACACCCATGAGGAAGGTCACATCTCCTTCGAGTTGAGACTAGGATCTGTGAATTATTATATACATTCAGTCTTGCTGTATGGGTCAGAGACTTGGGCTCTAGGCAAAAATCTGGAGAATAAGATAGAGGCCTTAGAGATGTGGACGTTCGGACATATGGGAGGGATCAGTTGGACAGAGAAAAAGACGGACGAGGATGTACATACTATGCTAAAAGTCAAACTTGCGCCACTGACAATAATTCAGAAAAGAAAATTACAAAATTTTGGTCACATCAAACGTCACAGCACCATCTGTAAAGATATGTTTGACGGGAAGGTTGCTGCATGTATTTTCCAAAAGTATTTTCTTTTTCTTTTCTCCTGAGCCTGCTGTTGCATACCATACTTAGTCATGGTTGGGTATGGATCAAACTATAAGGCCCATCATTTACCGGACGATAGTTGGGAATGAATGTGTGCGTGCCTGAGACCACTGAAGTACGCGGCGGCGGGGAGGAAAGCCATTCTCCTCCCGCCGCTCCACATGGACAGGTGGTATTAAAAATATAATCATTCCTATTTGTAATTTCAATCAAGTTTTTTTTTTCTCCATGCTCTCATCTAGGGGAAGGCGGACGGAAATTGTAATAGTAAAATAATAAGAAAAGCACTCCTTTGAAGTTGCTCCTCAGGACATCTTTGTGACGCTGACATGGAAATGATGACAACTTCTGCTGTAATCCGACTTGCTTCCAAGAAAATGGCCGAGATAGTCTGGTTTAGACAAACTGAAAGGCCTACAAAAACTAAAACTAACTCGGTCGATGGAAAACGAGCGAGAGGAAGACAGCGGAGAATGTGGACGGATGGCATCAGACTGGACTGTTCTACCGTGCCTTTGAGGGAATGCACCAGGAAGAGCCGAGGATAGAGAGAGATGGCCAATCATTTCAAGTCGATCTCGAGAGAGATGACGCAAGATGATGATGATGATAACGCCTTTAAAATATTTCAATCTAGTCTGCCACATATATACTGATTTAATAATATTGTAAAGTCTCCTTGGCCCAAAACGTTCTTTCTTCATCATTGTTCTCAAAACCTCTGACTTTATTCCTTTTTTACTTGTTCAATATCATGTTTTCTGTATTTTTTTATATAATTCAGGTATACCGCATTTTATTTCATTAAAAATTATGACGGAGAAGTAGCAAAACCATTTTTCATTAGGCCTACCATAGTTCTTGATGTTATCAATTAATTTCACGAGACTATGACTTTATAACTTTTTTTTTTTTTTGCACACAAAAAAGAGATGATCTCATCACAACAGCAGCGGTAACAGCAGTAGCAGCAACAACAACAACACAACAACAACAACACCATGACAACAGCAACAACAGCAGCAGCAACATCAGAACAACAATGAATGGTATTAAAACCATGATAGAGACTATGGCCACATTTCAAGAATCTCCAAAATGCCGTCAGCATTGCAAGATTACTAAATCTATGTGGGAAACCAAAATATCCTTTGCAAATTTCCCATAGCAACTCTCACATCAGTACATATAATTTTATTATACAGAAAGTAATGATGAATCGTAGATAAAATTATAGTAACAGAGATACAGTACATTCTGTGTCCAAATATTATCTTGTTCTTGGTCCTGGTAGTGTCTTATTAAAAAGAAAACAATGCCTTAAGATCTCTTCTGTTTTATCCAGTCACACATTCTTATAATTGTTTTAATTATGAAATTGTTATATAACATTATTCTCACACATCTGTTCTTTCTTTCTTTCTTTTTTTTTTAATATATATTTCCAGACTGCACCCTATACGACTATCTGACATGCTATAAGACCACGTTTAGTGAGTACATTTTGCCTTCTTTGATATTTCACAAGAATTGAAATCATGTGTGAAAACGAACAAATGTTACATGTAAATCATAAACTGGCTGAAAACGTGAATAATAAACACAGCAGTTACATTAACCTCAACTTATGAGTCAGAACTTAGCAGGATGAATGGGATTTAGCAAAATAATAATAATGATAGATGGCTACTACTTACGAGTTTAATATAACACTTACTCTCTTGCTTAGTCATTCTCAGCTTCGTGGGAAGCTTAGAAAACGGCTGCCTCAAGATCTCTAATCCTTGTCAGTCTGACAATACTGTTCTCATGTCTACAGCTGGTTAACATTTTAAACCTGAACGAGTCAAGAAATACATCTAAACAGTCTTTTCCGAGACAAAATATCGGGACTCCTTAGGATATGAATAGGAATGTTGTATAAAGAAACCTGATGAAAAGAAAATATTCTGAAAAAAAAAAGCTGATGAATAGGAATTATTCTGCTAAGCTAAAAAAAAAAAAAAGGTGATAAAAAAATCGTATTTTTTTTCTTTGCCTAGAGCCTCTGCTCTTTCCAATTTTTCCACGGGGTGAAGCCTATTATAATCTCATAGACTTGCTGGTTCATCCTATTTTAACACTTTCAAAACTGGAACTGCATTTAAAAGAAAATGATATTTTTGTTCTTTGACAAAATTGAATATCCGTCATTGCGAAGTCATTTGTGCTGACTGAATATTGCTCTGTATTATTTTCAAGTCAGTGCTCTGAACTTATTTTCCCATGTAAAACATTCATCTTATTAATTTTCAGTCTTTTGCTAGCTATTCCCGAACGTATATCTACCGTGTCAGGGCGCAATATAGCCATAATCAAGCTGATAATAATAATAACAATGATAATAATAATAAAAAGAAGAAGAATGATATAATAATATTTAATAATAATCATAATGACAGAGAGCATTTATATCGTGCTTATCCCCGTACAGCGTACAAGCTTTCAACCGTGAGCAATCCATTATTGCCCCGACAGACAATGAAGACGCTCAGTACTTTCTCAGCTTCCTGGGAAACATATAAAGTGGCTGCTTGTTAGGCGCTCTGGTGTGCGATATAATCTCAGCACTAACAAAGAAATCTTGTATCAGATATGGCATCTCGGGATATAGATTTTAATTTGTCACCAAATATAACATTCCGGGATGTAGAGAATTAATGTGTCACCTCTTTCCTGCATCCA
This sequence comes from Peronia peronii, assembly GCA_039654565.1. Lineage (NCBI taxonomy): Eukaryota > Metazoa > Mollusca > Gastropoda > Systellommatophora > Onchidiidae > Peronia > Peronia peronii. Next base: position 5,561 of record JBCEWB010073813.1, on the reverse strand, counting down.
TTTGTAAATTGGCCCAGTGCCTGATTTTTGATGCAGTTTAATGGACATACACTTTACAGAACATAAACTAGCCGAATATCAGAAGCCTCATGAAAGGTTAACTAGGTTCTTTTCTTTAATGCCTTGTGCAAGGCATTATTCCCAGTCTACCAACAGGCCATTATAGTACTAAAACTACAGGAGAACTCTTTTCCTCTCTGCAGACAAGTTAGTGGTAATTATTTTGATTGCCCCTCCCGTCCTGCATTAGCAGTGTCTTCCATTGTAATATCTGGGTGAGAGAAGCGACGAGCTCGAGTTATGACTTTGTTATTGTTGAATTATGTGACTGGGAAATAGTTTGACAATGTTCCAAATTGTCCTGATAATATTAGAAAACAGATGCTAGATAGGAAAAAAATATGCACGACTTGATATTCTTCAAGGTACATCTACTTTGTAATGTAAAGCATAATGTAAAGCAACTATGCCAAAGTGTGGCTTAAGTGAGCTCTTCAATAACTGTCAGCTATTAAAATAGATCCACTTAGTTAGTTAACCGCCACAACTGAACGCTGTCTAATTTGATCCGAATCAGGCTATGGACAGAAAAAGCCCTTGTTAGAATGATAAAGATTTGTGCATCTAACAGGCAGCCACTTTGTGCGCTATCAACAAAGCTGAGAACATACGTGAATACCTTTGTTGGGTCTGAGGGAGTAAATACATGCAATAGATTGTTAAATGTTAAAGTGTTTGTACTGGGAGGGCATAAACGCTAAATGATTCCAACTCATTATTATTAATTTAGTTAATTAAACAGCTGTCACTTTTCATCTTGATTAAAACTGAGCACTCTCTATCTGTCTGCAGCCACACTGTACCAGAACGCTTCCCGAGAAGACCTGTTGGGCTGCCCGTTTCCCTGCCTCACCCATATCTACAACTCGATCATATCTCAAGCCTTTGTGCCCACTATTGATGCTAAGGCCCTCTTTGCATTGTTGGACAATGCCATACCTACCCAAACCATGTAATATTTGAAGAGGGGGGAATGCATACATTAGCACTAGCTGTGCCTTACTCGAATCTTTTTTTTTTTTGTCTCAGGCACCTTTCCGTATATACAACGCCAATCAACTTTGTATTGTCGATAGTTTCACTGTCGAAGATAAAAACAAACAAACAAACAAACAGACAAACAAACATACAAACAAAACAAAACAAAAATCAAACAGGAAAATAAAAATAAACAAACGAACGCACAAATACAAGTAAGTCCAAAGATGAGTTTCATCAATACGAACACACAGGGGATGTGATAAAAAATTCCAGATTTCTCAAAACTTGATTTTGATCCCTTAATATCACTTACATTCACTCCCCAATTATCCTTTGTTTTCAGTGTCATCAGTAAGCTGTTACTCTCTATTGGTGTTCTGGATATGTGGTTCGAAGGAATCTGAAGTGCCACATTAACTGAAATAAAGATCATTGTATTATAGAAACACTAGCGCCTCAGCACTTCCCCCTTGCGCTTCTAAGGATCAGATTTAAGGTTGTGTCAACATTCCTAAGTGACAACAGAAACTAAGCTTATGTCTGAAAATTATATTGTGTATAACTTGGCATCCCCTCGATTGTATCCCCACATCTTATATCGTGTAACAGAAAGTTTTCCGAAAAAAAAAATACTTTGAACGTGTCATTGGATGACTGTCAGCATCTTTCTATAAAATAAAATAAAACAAAATAAAATATAATAAAATATAATGACCTACTTTTTCTAACGGCGACATGGGACGAGCAGTGAAACCTCTTCTGTTATATCCACACCATTTCTCCCTTACCTTCCAACTTGTTTTGTGTTCAGCCTTGCACTCTCTCATGCCTTTTCTCTTATTGTGGTAGCTCGCAAAATGCTATACATCATGAGATAATCCTATCCTCCCTTTTCTGTAACAGATTATCATTATTTTGATCTATTCACTAAGGATCTTTCATTTATAAGAGTTCTTTATTATTGTTATCCATGTACTATGTCATTATTTTAAATACATTTTTTTTTGTCTTCCAGCCGTGAAAATTTTATGCAGGTCAACCTGTTCTATGACGATCTGATATTGCGAGAATCAGAACATGTACCAGAATACGATTCTTTGTCCATGCTAAGTAAGTAACAGAAAGTGTGCTGTAATGGCATTGATAACAATAACGATATGTGTTTGTTATTGTCTTTCTTGCTCTCATGTGAAAGAATGAATGCCTTTGGGCACTACGAGAATATTGTCCTTCATCTCCACTCATCCTGTCAAAGGCTGTGAACACTAATGCCTACTGCTAGAGAGACAATACAAACAAAGAGGTTCTGTAAAGAGAGAAAAAAAAAAGGAGGAAGAATGAAGGGCGTAGTTCATTAAATAAGTTTTGCTCAAAGGCAATATTGTTAGGAAGAAGTGAAGAAGACGTTTATTGAGTATGCTTAGGAATGATGGTGGCAGTTAAAAAAAAATTAGTGACTTCAGCGGTAGAAAAAGAGACCAACTACCCTAGAGAAAGTTGGAGAAGAAAGATAATGTAGATAATCATATATACATTTCTTTACATTATGTCGTGGTGTTGCTTGTCTCCGATTTAGAGATGAGTCAGAGCCATATCGTTCAAAAGACAGGTTATCGTGCCAGTCAGTTTAAGATCATGATGTATTATGTTTTTGAGAAATCAGTCATTTGTTGTCCATAAATAAAGTGCTAGAAAACCATACTGTTGTAATGTGAAAACGATGTATCCCATCAGGGAATACATTACTTTTTATAACTTTATCTTATCTTTCCTTATCTCAAATTCTTATTTCCCCTTTGCTTCAGGTATTGTTGGAGGCAATATGGGACTGTTTCTGGGCGCCAGTCTACTGACTGTAGCAGAGTTTGCCGAATTCCTGGCCATGAGTCTGTATGCTATATTTCTGAAGATAAAAAAGGCCTCGTTAGGTGGACAAAAAGTTCAAGACAAAACTGTTACATGATTTTTAATGCTTTTGACAATTACATGACACTCTGGGTAGATAAAATATGCTTCTCTGATTTGTAAAATACACAACAATTATAGTAAAAACCATTTGCCCTGTTTTTTACTCGCAAATTTCATCTTCAGTCCTTAATTTTCTTATATTAACCATCTCGATAGCATCGATCTGCTCGCATACAGAAATAAGCTCCTGATACAAAGTTACTTATTTTTAATACAAGCTAGATAATAAACCCGCTTTTCACACAAAGTCTCCCATCTTTTTAAGATCTATCGTAATGTGGTGCTGAAGTGTGAGGCAAACTTCTAGCGTTTCAGGCAAATATTCCGAAATTTGGATTGGTAATAGTGCATATAATGTGGTATAAGGATAGAACAAATTTTCCAATTGGTCTAGAATTAGTCCTCCCTTTTAAGGCATAATTGATCAATGGAATTTGAACCTACTGTGGCCATAGGTCTTTTACAAAAGATCTAAAAGCTCTCATGTCCTGTGCTTTCTCTTCAGTTTCGCACCACATCATTCGCGCTATCTGTGTCTCAAAGTTGACCTCACGTCTTCAGGTATTTCTTGACATGTCTCTGGACTTTGCTCCAGATAGGTTTTGAACTAGGCTCTCCTGACCTAAAGACAATGTAAAAGGAAACAACTGCTTTGCTCTCTTGTTGAAAAGCGTTCCATCACTGAAGAATAATTAATTCGTTATAGTGTTTTGTTCTGTTGTTCACTAGCCTGAAAGATCCTGACCTGACTGAGAACAATGTAACGAATATGTTACATTTATGTGAAATCACAATTGTGTAACTGAAGTAAAGTATTTATACAACACAGCATTTTGATTTGCTTCTTGTTTGCTGGTAAATTAATTCATGTGTAAATGTATATGTATAGACTTGTATGAAGAGTTTCAAAGACTGGGCTGGCGTCATAATATATCATTCATCGAGCGTCATGCTGAGTTTATTTTTTTGATTTGATGTCATGTATTCCACACTGGCGCGTCCACCTTCGGCTCTTTTCATAAATCATTCATCTCAAGTGCAGTGTTATTCTCGTTACATGGATTATACAAAGAGGAGAGGAATAAATATTAATAAAATTACTGGCAAAAAAATTATACTATTACTGGGATTTTTGCGAACGAGTTATTCCTTTTAAGGTTGTATATAATATATTAAGTAACTTTGCCAAATTTAAGTAGAAGATACAGTTCAAGACACTTTTCTAGGACAAGAGTTTCCTTTAAAAAAAAACAGCACCTCAACAACAGAATATGTGCTCTCTGATAAGTATTGATGCCTTGCATTTGTGATAGAGTTTTTCACGATATAAAGAAAATAAATCACCTGTCGCGATCTATTTACTGCTTTCCAATTATCAGCATTTTAGTAGTAATCAATCATACACCTAACATACAAATTTATTCTTCGTGTTTTGGAACTCGTCTTATATTAACGCAATCAGTTGCCACGCATAAGTCGAACTTTATTGACTGCCATATCGTCACGCCCGTAAGATAATTGTCTATGTCACCATTGACTATTTCGAGAAAAAAAAAACAGAACAGGGGAAACAGTTTTGTTTCACATGTATAAAACATCACACACATGTTTATTTCAATTAGTGCGAGCTTTGTTTTAAATCATCGTTGGAAACAATGCCTTTTTAAATAAAGCACTCGTGGTAAATGATTCAAAGTATTCAACTATGGCCAAAAGTGTGACCATATGATATTAGTCAGTAACGAAAATATTTAGATGAATATGATTTGAAATAAGTACAGTTATTTCATCAGATACAGTAAAACTCCAATTTTCTTCCTCATATCGAATTTATGATGCAATACTGGAATACCAGAATACCTGTATATAATATCTTTCATCTTTATTTCATACTTTGTGACGATGTTTAAACCGTTTGCGATGGAGTGGCAGGTGTGTTTTGTTCTGGGCGTTAGATTTTTGCCACTCCCTTTTATTATTCTTTGTTCACGTTTGTTCAGATTTTTATAACCAGAGTGTGTTTTTTCAAGACAGATTTATGGCAGTGTAAATGGGTTCATTCTGAATTTAAATACAATGAAGAGACAAACAGAGTGGATGTAAGAACAGACTGCTATAATAATAGCCTGTCTTTTTCTCAGACTTAAATGGTTTATGAAAGGATACTTGAGATAGGAACATTAATTATATTCGCTTTCAGGAGGAGCTTTCCCCTGTCGTTTGGGAGCTTTGATGTAACAATCGACAGTTGTTCTTCAGATCTATAAACTGTTCTGTTAATCGTGACTGACAACTCATGTATGATGAACAAACCATTTCCACCCTTAATGTGTGAGGCAAGTCATCTGAGATATATTTTCTTTGCAATAAAAGTATCATGTCTATTTAACAAAATAGGCATAATGTCTGCTTGCCTGTCTGACTGTTTGTCAATATCTATTTATTTATCTATTGGTCTGTCTGTCTACCTACCTTCCTACTACCTACCTACCTACCTACCTACCTACCTACCTACCTACCTACCTACCTACCTACCTACCTACCTACCTACC
>JBCEWB010073802.1:0-13126 GCA_039654565.1 Peronia peronii | reverse complement strand
AAGCAAATAACATATACAAAGAACTTAGATTGAATATTGTTGTTGTTACTCTGCCAAATTTTCGAGCCCGCTTGGCTTTTCGTCGGGGCAATAATCATCATCATCATCATCGTTATCGTCAGCATTTGTCACATTATCAGAATGTCTTGAAGGTCCACAAAGACTAGCAACCGATCACTGATATTTAATAGAAAAAAAAGCACGTGCATAAATATGATGAAGATAACAAAAGATGAAGGTCTCTCCTTATCATCATCATTATTTTGAACAACTAAAACGGAAACATCTACGGGAAAGAATAAATCATCACTGATACTATGGCAGAAGGGTGAATACCTTCTTTTCCTTTTTTCTTTCCTTTATTTTTCACCCTCTCATATTCTAATTCATCTCGGGTATCATTCGTATTTTTGCATTTGCTGTTCACGTATGGATCTTATTTCTTCTTTGTTCGGTACACAGCGGTCAATTGATTTGCAAACACTACAACAGGCAAACTGATTGCATAGCCTTATGTTATGGTTGCTTTTTTAGTACAATATTTTTGCCAGTAGCTTAGAAAAGTAGGTGAAATGGTAAAGAAAAAAGACCAGTAGATTTGAAATTTCAGATTGGTCAATAGATTTGCCTGCTGCCACTTCTGGTCAACAAAAATTCGCTAATATCACTGGCAAAGTGCTAAAACGCATTCAGAAAAATTAAGTTCACTAGGTTAAACTATCTCTAACCTTTTTAAAACTTTTATCGATAGCACTGAAGAAATTAGCCTGTTCAGGCAGCTGGTTGCTGATGTCTCCCCCGCCAAAGATACCTTCTAAGTACATCCACTTACGCTGGACTTGCAACCATACCTGTCAATCACAGAGTAATGATCTGAGCAAACATGTGATATAAATTCTCTCTCTCTCTCTCTTGCCTCTAGTGGGTCTATGTCTAATTCTGATCGCTGAATTTTGGATACATCAGCACGATCATGCACTGTATTTATGCGTGGACCTTTGGCGTATGTTTAAGTGTGTGTGTGTAGGTGGGTGATTAAGTTAGTGTTCGTATTCAAGATGTATGAGCGCCAGTAGGGCCATCCTACTTTTAGATGTTAACGCACATTAAACTTTTAATAATCTTGGTATATTTGAAGCAATGACATTCAGTGTGGTCGCTTTTTCAATAAAACAAAACAATCATTGTCTTCATTGTTTTCGGTGTTGAAATAAGAAATCGACATCAGTATTTGGAGAAACATTTATTGTCATATCTATCTCATTATTTCCATCAATATCTTATCTCATTTTATGTGTCTCTTTTCTTGTCCCATATTGACTTGTCTTGCCCAATCTAGCCGTTTCTTGCCATGTCTTACATTACGTTACCTTCTCTTACCTCCAATCTAGTCCAGTCTAGTCGTGTGTGGGCTTTAAGTTCCGTTACACCATTGTATCTTGCCCATGCAGTCTTACCTCTAGAACTTCTGATATTTTGGCCAGAGCTTTCTCCCAGGTCTGCACAGTGGACAGGAAGGGTCCGATATATCTGGAGGCTGACATGTTTTGTAGATTGACGCTGGTATCGTCGATGTTCTGTATGATTTCATCCACTGGGCCCAGAATATGGGCCTTTCGGTTACCTTTCACATAAGGCAGAACTATGAATTTGGCTTTCTTAAATGCATCCTCTACTTCTGCGATTCCCTGTGGTAAAGCACAGAAAACTTTTTACTTTGGTTAATGTTTTATTTCATTCCAAAATTAAAAATAACAACAACACAGGGTGAGGTTGGATTGCAGTAAACTGGTTCATGAGAAAAGAGAGAGCAAATGGGAGATATTCAGCACAATCCAGACATATTACTGTCCACTAAGGCACTGAAAATGTTCTCCACCGAGTTCAACAGTGTTAACAAGCCTTCCATGTTTGGAAACGACTTTGTTAAAGTTTTGTAAATAATTTTTTTTTTTGGGGGGGGGGGGGGGGAGTGGGGAATGGAGATTTCTCTTGTCAATTCCGAAAGTTAACACTATACACGGTACACTCGTGTGCTCCATTAACATGATAATTCTCTCCGAACCTGCATGTAACACTGGGACACTCAGCAATGCATGTCATGCAATCTAAACTCTAATAAGGTATATACTTCCATTATGAATCATGCAAAGGTTTGAACTTATCAGTACTGCGTATCAATTTTCGCTTACCTATTAATGTAATTTTACTAATCAAAACGAGTAACCGTTCTTATTTTGTGACCATAACGAATAGGTCCATCTCCAACTATGGCAAGCTAGGTTAGGATCATACTCTTACTTTCTCGATGCCCATCTCTTTCATAGCTGCGATCACGATTTCGTTGATTTCATTGGTGAAACGGTGGAGTTTCATTCTGAAAATGCCCGCTAAGGTGAACGTCCTGGGGTTCATGTCAAAGGTTTGACCTGTCTTCTCCATCAGTTCCTTCCAGTGCCGTTCTCTCAGGGCTTCAGATTTGAGATCCATGATGAGAGGAAGTGAGTCCCTGTCAAGAGGTATGAGAAATAAGTGATATGTCTCAAGAATCAGATGTTGAGGACTAACGTTCTATATGCCAGCCCATGAGAGAAACAATTATACTGAGATCTCATTCCTGTCGCATATTCACTTGCATTAGACTTCGTCCTCCCAAATCATTATTTATCTTTCTTTTCTCACTTGCGCAGTTTTTCTCATCTCCAGTTATCTTCTTTAATTACCGACATCTCTCTTATTTTTTCCTTTACTTCTTCTAATTTTTGTCTACCATCTTAATAGCTCTTTTTTTTTTAAATTTTCATGCATAAAGTTTTCTCTTTAGTTTCAATGTCATTTATTATGTCGTACTATAGTACCCAACCTTTAGTAAAAATATGTCATCAGTATCGTGTCGTTCCGTCCCCCTTTTTCTTCTGTCCCTATGTCTGATCTTCTGTTATCTTAAATCTTAAGCGCATCTGCCGCTCATATTGGTCTTACTTGAACTGTTTCATCTGTTGGTCAAGCGAAATGGCCGCCGGCAGCTTTCTGACATGTCTGGGCATTTTCCTCAGCTGTTTGATGTAGTCATCGATGCCGCGATTCAGCATTTCGATATCTAGGTCTACCCACAGCGTCTCTGACCATTTAGCTTTGGCTGTCTGGGAACGGAAGATACAAGGAAATTGTGTACAGAATTATATATGGTACTTATTCTTAAATATTCACAACAATGGAGATAGCAGTATAAAAATGCAATGGTCAGGTAATGAACATTTAAATACTACGCACCCATATCTGTATAAAGGAATTTGATATAACGTGTCATGAATCGTTACGGTCGGCAGAAATGACATTACTGTCTGTGAATGAGAACACATGAGAATTATTGTATGTATTTGTGACTTTAGGTTTGTGTTTTCATTGCCTGCATCTCAGCATATATGTAGCTGATTACAATTTTTATCTTCAAATCTAGGTACATACTTCTTTCTTCTTTTATCCCAATGTATGTTACAAGAAATTTTGTCATAGAATCGGTTTCATCCAGACAGTTCCAACCCATTTTTCAAACATTTTTTGTCGATTCAGTTTAGGCTGACTAGTAATGCAGAATGAGGTAGTTCATATGTAGGCAGCACTCACGCTCTGCTCCCTATAAAGGGCAAAGATGAGGTTCATGCCGTGTAGTTGTGCTTTGACCTCCATCATCTTCTCATGTAGTGTGATGGGCAGTTCCAGCAGTTTCTCTGCCAGGGCCATGTCCACGCGCCGCTCTTCCAGGTCCTCATACTCTTCGGTGAACTTCTGCATCAGCGAGTCACCTGAGTGGACATAATTGATTGATTGGTTGATTGATTGATTGGTTGATTGTTTGACTGACTGACATGACCGACCTATTGATTGATTGATTGATTGATTAAGTGGTTGATTGATTGACTGACTAACTTATTGATTGATTGATTGATTGATAATGATAATTTCTGAGTCAGAAGGTCATCAAGACCGAGTCTGATTTAAGCAGGTAAGTCGTGGAGTCAGTGACACAAAGTCTGGGGTAAGCAGATGAATCAGGAAGTAAAAACAAAAAAACAAACAAAAAAGAGCCTGGCGCAAGCAGAGGAATCAATGAGTCAGCCTTATATATGAAGGGGAATCACAGAGTCAGCGACACAAATCCTGATAAAAGCATAGGAGTCAGAAAGTCGCTTGAAATAGTATTATCGTTCACAAACATTACGTAAAATGTGTCAAGGAGTGAAGACGACAGATCGGATCAGGACATAAGAGCAATTGAATCAGCGAGTCAGGATGACACAGCAAGAAATTATAGAGTTAGACTGATAAAGGCTTACGTAAACGGGTGAGTCAGTGAAGTCTGTGAGACAAAGTCCGAAGTAAGCACTCACCCATTTGCAAATCTTCTCCCACAGAGCCTGGACCTTCCATTATAAATCGGTCGTAGAATATGTCGCATTCGTCCTTGAAAGCCGCCGCTTGTCGCTCGGTGATCTGTAATACGTTAATAACTTAGAGATTTGCTCCCTCAACATATTATTTTGTTTGCAGTAATCAATCATTCATTAATGTAATCATATCCAAAACACTCATCATTACTAGCATTTGACAAATTCACATCAGCTGCAATAACATATTCCATATCATGATGAGCTGCGGCAGTATCGTATTCGCATTATCAAAAGAAACAATACTATACTTAACAGCAGCACCAGCATCAATAGCATACTCAGTATAATCATCAGCAAGAACCGTCAGCAACAACATACACAACAATATCAGCTACAATAACATACTCGTCATCAACAGCAGCATTAACCACAGTGCACCCATTATGATCAGCTGCAGCAATAACACTCAGCATTATCAGCAGATAATAATATATTCAATAGGGTCATTAGCGGCAACGGCGACAACCCACTCAACATAGCAGCAGTAATACATAGTTCATTACATCACTTTTATATGCAATTGTATGAACTTTCATTATACTTAAAGGTAAAATATTCATCCAAAACAGCATCGGCGAAGAGATTTCATCTAAGAAAAAACAAACGAACAAAAAAAAAAAAACAAACCCAAAACAAAACAAAAATCGACTGTCAGGGCCAATGGCAGATTCAGCAGAAACACCAAGAAAACATTTTTTCATTGGCAAACACCAAAACACTTGAAGTGACCCACAAGGAAGAATTTTAATAACAATGTATTGCATGCACAGGATGGACCGGAATTTATGACTCAGTTATATCTCGCAATCATGTAATTATAAACACATACATGTACAAAGTTAAAGTTGGGCATATTTTGAAATAAAATAATAGATTTATACAATACAAGAACAATGACATAAGCATATTAAGAAATGTAACTAATGAGCGAGTAATGAATTCTGGCCCACTCTGTATAGTGTTTAAATTTCTACCATTCTGAATCTTGTCTTGACGGCGACCAGTCGACAGTCTCGGTTTTTGGCTTTCAGCAGGAATTTCTCGTAGATGTTGGGTATGTCTCTCTGGAGCTCCAATTCCTCCTCGGGAACCTAGGCAGCAGTGGTGAAAAAGAAACTATTTGCTATCAGTAGAACACAAGATTTAAACAACAACAACAACGCCGAAGTACGTCAAGCGTTGTCCTATGTCATCAAATCATTAACACTACTCACTATTATTACTTAGAGGACATCTAGATTCAATAGGCTATGAATCTGTCACTCATAGCGAGAAGTTTTAGTCATAAATTTCCTGCCCACTGTAAAAGGGTCAAGCCAAAAAGTGGGGCAAACTTACGGCCGAGGCAAGACCAAGGTCATGGGTTGATGGGATTTCCCGGGATATTGATGAATTCTATGACCAATATTAAACCATTAGCATTTTAAACCTTTCCAATTGTCATTTAGAAATGTTAGTAGACTCAGAAAACACCAGCATCAAAGATCGGCCTCCTTTACTTAGATTCTGAAACTCAAAATGTGATGTGGGCCACGCAAGAGTGCGGTCACTAATATTAGTATGTTGTTACACTGAAGTTGCTTCAGGACCACATTGGGGCATCGATAACTTCAATGCTGAGTCCCTATTATGTCGCCTATGTTAATGCCCCATTGACTGGCGTTTGTTTGAAATTTTGGATACAGTGGTATGTTGCGTCTATATTTCACTCATACAATCTTGCATTGCAAACCAAATATGTTTTGCTTTCTGCCAAACAATCTTGACGTATTGTTGAATTTTGCCTGCATTTATAATTTGAATGTTAGGTGTGTTTCTCAGACGCCATGGCATAAACCTCGAGCAGAATTTGCCTTTTATGCAGCTTACTTTAATCGATCGTCGTAAGGGCTATAACTGCCCATTCACAGTGAATTGTAGGTCCTCAGGTATATCGGTAAGCTATGTTATGAAATATTGTTATCGAGATATATGTGCTGAAAGGGGGTTCTGTCAGAGATTAAAGATCAGTTAATGCAAATCAAAATCACACGCTTGTGAATTTGTTCAGATTTTTTTTTCAGTCTCTTTTTTCAATATAATTTACTCTTTTATGGTTTCAGAGAAAGTAAAAGAGAAAGAAATGAGATTCTTCCTTTTTTTTTTTTTATTCCTCTTTCTTTAAAGCCTGTTTGTCCAGGAAAAGAAGATAATTTAATTCAGCTGGAGAGCAGAATCTCTCAGAGTCGGGTGATTCCAATATCGGCTCTAAACTGCGGATGAAGCGATTTATATTTCAGTTCAAGTATCGTCTTCTGCTCTCCGACCCCCCCCCCCCTCCCCCCATTTTCTATCCACCCATCCCGACCCCAAAACCCATTTTTGATAATAATAAACAGTCGTTAAAATTTTTAATAAATATGTATAGACTGATCACAGCTCTGATGATGTTAAAATTAACATAATTTATTGTGATGAACTCACGATGAATATGAACTGTTATAAAAACTGAACAAACACAAAAACTAATTTTATTATGCCTTGTGTTTTCTTTAACCAAATAGTTTGTACAAATATATGACCTTCTATGTTCAGTGAGACAGCTGAGTATTAGTTGTCCTTCCCGCAGTGCCAGTCCCGTGGTGCGCAGTACTCACCTCAAGTCCGTAGACACTCAGGATACGATACTCTTCCTGGATGTCTCTCCAGCGCATCTCCCAGTCCAGCAAATTGTCTTTCATACTCTGGATGGTGCTCAGCACGGCTTTCAGCTCCTCCAGATTGTCCGTGGAATCCTCCAGGTCTGAGGATTTGTCCTAGGAGAATATTTAAGTACATAATCAAATTAGTCAGTACACGATTTAATTTTGATTTGGAGAACTAGGAATAAAAATCTTCATGTTTTATGTCACACTATGGACTCAGTTTATTTATTTTTTATTGGTTAAATTGATTTCTCAGTTTTTAGTTCTTTCCATGTTTTTGTTGCGTCATGTGATACAGTAAAGTAGTTTCTTTTTTTATGATCTTTGTTTCACAGCATATTCACAGCACTTAGATCCAAATTTCTTTTTTTTCCGACATTTTAAACACTGGTCTCCATTATTTTAAAACTGTTTAATAGAATTATAACCTTAGTCTTTAGCTGACTTCATGTTTTATTCCTGTGATTGCTAAGGGGATAATAAAGATATTATTGTTTAAGAGTGGTAGAAAGATCAATGGATTTTTAGATAGCTTGATTTTTAATTATTATTATTATTATTTATTCATATGCATGTCAGCACGACTGGTCCTACATTGTGCTCAAAGCGATGTCAGTGATAGTCTTCTGTGAAAATATATGTCCTCAGGTGAATGATTATCAAGGTATTAAAAGAGTAGTCAGTGCTTTTGAATGGCTTTTGGAAGTTTTTGCAACACCATATCTTTGTGACACAAGTTAGTGGCGAAAACTGATATCTTTTTATCTTTTATTTCATTTTCACAAAGAGAAGACATGGAACAGTCCTAGTGAACGAATAGTAGAACACAGGATTTCAGAAAAACCCGACGCTGGAAGTGTCCCAGGCGTTTTCCTAAATCATTTAATCATTAACACTACTCATTAATATTATTATTTGGAGGGCATATAGGTCCAATAGGTTGTGAGTCTATCACTCATAGCGAGGAGTTTTAGTCATAAATTTTCTACCACTGTAACGGGGTCAAGTCAAGGAGTAAGGCAAATTTACGACCGAGACAAGGCCAAGGTCATGTGTCGATGGGATTTCCCGAGATTTTTCGTGAATTCTATTAAGATACTTTAACACGCTTAATGCTTTGTTGTTGTTTGTTGTTGTTGTTGTTTTGCCATATCTTCCGCTACATCACTTACAAGTAGCTCGTTATGAATGATGTGCAGCTTTTGCTTGGCCTGCTTGTTGAGTTTCTTGCCCAGGAGGTGCACCCATTCGTGTGCGTGCTTAATGGCGGCCTCGGCTAAAGGAACACTGCTCAATAAAATGCAATCGATCACCCTTTCGTGGTTCTGCTGAGAGATCTCGCGTATACAGCGGAAATAATACTGGAACCATTGGTCGAACTCCAGCGCTGTGCGTTCCCTTTCCAGCCACTTCTCCAGCATGTCCTCCTATTTGGAAGGGTAGGGACAAGAAAGATGGGATTCGTTTATAACTGTCATTAGATATTACCGTTAGAATTATCTATAACATCATGACTTTTTCAAAACAACACCTGCCAATGTAGTAAGAAGAGGCAGATCAGGAACGCTGCGAGTAATAGCAAACAATAGAAGGATGTAAGCGCCAACGACAGCCACGACAACAGCATCACGTCTCTCCATCATCATCACACACAGCAACGGCAACATCAACAGAAAACTGCAGCCGAATAGCAACAACAACAACAACAACAACAAAGTGTAAAGACATGCCTATTACCAATGTTGTTATACAGATCAGTCAGTCAGTCTAAAACAAAACATTTACGAGGGGACGTTGAATTCCTTGCCAATTACTGGATTACTGTTAAGTTAAATTTGCTAGGACTCTAGTCTTCACTCTTCCTATAACATTCCTGAGTTAAAAGAGAACTAAACAGTGGAGCTCTACAGCCACAGGAACCAACTTTTAAGGTTGTAAATCTCCAGCAACATTATCAACCAGCCGCCGTTCGACTAAGTTTTGGACATTTTGTTAGGGCACTGAGATAACTTTCTGCAGAATGTGGATAGAATCTGGTCTTCCAGCATAGCAGAAACACACACACACACATGCACCCACACACACGCAAGCAGCATGCACTCACACGCGCACACCTAAATACACACACACACGCAAACAGTTGGAGGGAAACGATGTCAAAACTAGAACTAGAAGATTTACTTTACGCATGATGACTCACTATTTGCGGTAAAAACAAGTTCTAGGCCAAGTTTTCTGTACATCTCTTATTCGATACATGCAAACTCAATGAATAAGTGTTGAACGGCACAATACATACATTTCAGCGACGTCTCACCTTGTCCGTTCTCCATAGCTGTTTATAACGTTTCCAGCGTTTCACGTACTTCTGAACGTTGAGGAGCACTTTAAAGATTAGTTCCTCGCATTCCGTGATAAGCTCTATCACCTCTGGATTCCCAGCAATGTCAGGGAAATAAGAGAAGACGTAAGGCTCCTCCAGAAACGCCACTTTCTGGGGAGGAGCTTCGGTACAGGTCCCGTTCATCCAGCGTACAAACTTTCTGGTTCTGATAAGTTGGCAGAAATAAAATGATTTCATTTAATCCCCAATGATTGCAGACAGAGTTCAGGGCTAAGAAGGAGAAGAGAGAGGAGGAGATTCCAAAGTGATGTTGATGTTGTTGGTGTTGATGGTGGTGTCGATAGCCCAGTGGTTGGACATTCAGACTTCGAATTTGTCTCTTGATGGGGCCCGACATTTTGTCTTTGGGAGTGACAATTTCACAAGATTTACGGACTCAATCAGAATTAAATTGGGTATCCAACTATAGACAGGAAATGTTATTGTTAGACTGCTAAGGATTTGAACACCTAACTGCTCCCCGGGAAGCTCAGAACGTGGATGAGTGGCTTCGTTGGGTCTGTCGGGTTAATAGCAGATTTAAAGCGTTTAGAGCCAGTACTGTACAAGGTTAAGCGCTATGTAAGTGCACTCTATTATTGTAATACACTAATGATGAACTGACAATAAATATGAAAATCAGCAGAAACAATTTGAGTTCTATTTAAATTTACTCAGTAATCATGGCCATGTACAAACAATAAGAGCAACCACAAAAACAAACGGAAACAACAACGATACCAGCAATGTAACCAATAAACAAAAGAATAACAACACAACAAGAACAAAGCAGATCAGCTTACCTATTAACCACGTCTCTGGCCACCGACACCACCGTCTTGTAGATGTCGTTGGTCTGTGGGTTCAGCAAGACGTCGGGCGGTGCCAACAGACTCTCGACGGCGAAAAAAGGCTGGTTTCTCTTCAGCTGGAAATTGTACCACTTCAAGTTTTTGATGACCATCTGCAAGGACAAGCAGATGGACAACATGAAAAACATGCAATTATCTCTCTTTGTCTTCACCTCAGCTCTCAGTTCCATCTGGAGTCATCCAGCGTCTCCTGACCAGCTGAGCACTAGCCTTCTCCATTTGTCGCCTTTGTGGGCTGAGGCTTAGGTCTTTACAAACGTTATCTCAGTTCACTCTACGATGTTATCGGTTCATTTTTATTTCTGCCATATTATCATTTTCGCTTCCATTCTGCTGTTTCTTATAATGCAACATGATAATAACTAGGAGTACGTGAGATATCTGACTATTAATCCTAAAAGTGCCAGTAGGAACTGTCCGACTGTTATCGTTGTCCATAAAGATAATAATTTATGTTCAAGACGTGACAGTTTCCAGCTAAATGACAATGTTAGACAAGAACTCTGTCATTGAATTGATATATTATTTGAAAGGTTATGCAGATGCAAATATGGCGAGTGGGTCTAGGAGCAGATGAGCCATTTGACAATTAAAGATTAACGTAAGGTTAATGTATGTAAAGGAGTGCCATGACCATCAGCAAGGCTAGGGATATATAACACCAATCTATGTGCATCAATAATATTGACACACGAAAGTTTATTGACATGATTGTAACATGATAACCATTTGTAAAATTAATAAACTTTGTTGAAATGATACAAGTAGAGAAGTAACTGAACTCTTACCTCGGTGAGTGCCTGGAAGATTTTTCGCTCCCAAAACTTACAGAACGGGACCAACCAGGTGTTTTTTGCGGTGCCCTCACTCAGAGAGTTTTCGGTCTTAGCGACGAGAATACCGATAGTGGTCACTTGTCGTACGGCTAAGTCTATGTCCATGTCTCGGCACTGCATGGCGTAGTCGAACTTCTCCTGTGTGGAGACAATCAGACACATAGATGGTATGAATAACCCAGCTAGATCAGAGTGTATGTGTACAGTCCATAGAGAATCAAATAGTGCATCTCATTTCACACATTATATTCCCTGCTTCACTGAAAGCAAAACTTACAGAGCCCATGGTTTGCACATATTATGCCAGGTCCCCGACAAGGGGAACTAAAAAGTTCAGACTGGATCTTTGGCATCGTAACTACTACAAACTCTACTCAAGTTTGGATAAAATTCGAGTTGTTGATGACATCCTCGTGTTTTGATATAAATGAAACTCAACTTCTGTTTTAGTTCTTTTTGTAGGGCAATCATGGAGGAATAAACCAGTACAAAACTAGCCTTGCAGAGTGCCAAGTCTGTTATCCTGTGTGCAGTGACTGACGGTGGGTTTCGTTTTTGCTTTTTTTTTTTTTTTTAAAGAGACGGCGATAGTGCGCTAACTCTGACAGAGAGGGAGACGGTGGACTATGGGTGATACAGTGGGAGTGAGTTATATATGACAGAAGGGGAGATGGTGGCTATCTGTGACAGAGGGGAAGACAGTGGGCTATTGGAAAGGACGGGGGGAGCTACGTGGAAAGGGGAAACAGTGGGCTAGGGTGTGATACAGGGGGAGACAGTGGGCTATGTGTGATACAGGGGGAGACAACAGTGGGCTATGTGTGACAGAAGGAAAAACAGTTGATTGTGTGTGATAGAGGTGGAGTGAGTTATGTGTGATAGAAGGGGAGACAGCGGCCTATGTGTGATAAAAGGGGAGACAGTGGGCTGTATGTCATAGAAGGGGAGACAGTGGGCTATGTGTGACAGAGGAGGGACAGTGGGCTATGAGTGATAAAGTGAATATCTGCTATAGTATACCCTGTTTTCATCAACCCCCCCAAAAATAGTCCAGACTCACCTTACAGTCGTAGACGTGACCTTCATAGGCTGGGACTCTTTGCCTGAAAAGATGCAAGCAAGACAGGTTCTCTAGAATGCCCATAATTCTCTCGTTGTTTCTATGGACAGCGTTGGCCAAACTCTTGAATGTACCGAGGCGCTGTAGAAAGTATCAAACATTCTATGCAGGCTGTCAGTATCGGTATATCTATTCCATTTATAATAGCAGCACGAAGAAGGAGTTCACAGGTACGAAACAAAATGATTCAGTCGTTAAGAGACAGAAGAGAGCGCAGGCAGAAAACACAGCAAAACCAAGCCATCACCTCACCATGCGGCATTGTCTGTAATGCGTAAGGACTGAACTGCTGCGCCACTCCAGACGATCCTCTCAAGAACTGGGGTGACTAAACTGGACACATATATTGCCTCAAGAGACAGATGGAGCCAGCCGACTACTATACACTGACATACAGAGAGTGGACTGAACAAACTTTTGCAGCAAAGGCATAAACATTCGACCTCAAATAAAATCTCCGTTAAAAATATATGTAATAGCCGTCCCCATGAGATAGACCGATAAGATAGTAAAAAAAGAGACAACTGATAAAATTAAATGGTCGCCAAGTAATAACAGTTACAAAGCGGATTATGTTGCAAACATATACTCAAATGGCAGAGACAGTGAGACATACAGACATACAAGAGACAGTTAGAAAGATAGATTTATTGATGTATAAACAGATAGGTAGATGAGCAGATATACAGGCAGACAGACGGACAGAAATAGATAGATAGATAGATAGATAGATAGATAGATAGATAGATAGATAGATAGATAGATAGATAGATAGATAGA
>JBCEWB010073791.1:0-13126 GCA_039654565.1 Peronia peronii | reverse complement strand
TGTGTAAAATAAGGGAATCAAACAGAGAGAGAGAGAGAGAGAGAGAGAGAGAGAGAGAGAGAGAGAGAGAGAGAGAGAGAGAGAGAGGGAGGGAGGAATAGATTCATTTACTTTTGCTTAGTTTGATGGGTTTTGCCATCATTTTTTTTTTCTTTCAATCGGATACGGTACTTTAGGCAATTGAAATACAGGAAAAGTAAGAACGCAATGCTGGGAGGGAAAGAAAGGAATCTTTACTGCAAGTTGGACAGATTTCCAGTTTATTCCTTGGCTTAACTTAAGCTGTCTAAAAATTGCAGTATTATTTAGGCCTACAATAGCAGATTTATCTCTGTGGCAGTTGAAATTTACTCCCACAGGAGTTTATTTGACTCACTTTAGAAACCTTTGGTTCAAAATTCTAGTATTATTTTCACGCCCGATAGAGCGGCTTTGTTCTATTAGTACCTCTGGAACCAAGTTATTATCGTGTTCACACTAATGACTGATCTTGGGAAGGGGATATCAGCACAGAAAACGCAGATTTGTTTGCAGATTAGAGTAAAGCACGAAGATTTTTTGTTTAAGGACATGAACAGCCTCGCTAAATGGTGCCCACCACATATTGACATATGACGATGCTTTAGGTGAGAAAAAGAATCCAGATTAAAACAATTTTAGGAAGGAGACAGAAAGAGAAATCTGTATTTTATACTGCACATTGTTTGCAAAAGGTCAAAATATTTCCAGAAAACACGCAAACATATTATAGATTCACGGATTCTGCTGCAATAAGTCTGTGAATAGTTCAAGGTTGTAAAATGCTGTGCATAGCTGCTTTGATTTCACCATTGCCCTGTGTTGTTGTTGTTGGTGGTGGTGGTGATGGTGTCAAAGCCACAGTTCGCTGCTGTCTCCGACAACATTAGGCCACTTTCACATCTGCTTCGAGCCAAACGTCTTGTCTGTGTTTAACTGTCAAAGTAACAATGCACCATTTTGACCCGTCATTAAAATTACTTCTCCACGGCGGAGAAAAACAAACAAACAAACAAAAACGCTTCTTCCCTTCTTATCTAAAACAGGATGGACAGAAAATCCTGAAGAATTCATCATAGGATGAGCATGTATTTTTTTTCCTTATAGAGACATTTTATTCTTTTTTTTTTTTTCATAATTTTTCCCCTTATTTGTCTCAACCAACAGGAGCAAAGGTCACCTTTTTTTTCACTCTTTACACCATTTGCCTTAGAACTTGGCTGGCTGAAAAACCTTGTTCATTCCTATTATTGGTTCAAGCAAGTTTATTCTGCGACCTAAACTTCATAGGAGAAAGTTGATTGATCGAGTTTTTAGCTGGACTGTGATGCGCTAAACTGTATCAATGACAATCCCGTGAAGTCAATTTAACCATATTTCATCTAGATCTAAGACAGTATCGGCCAGGATATGTAACATCTGTCTGGACTAACTACTAACTTTCTCCTGTTCGTTGGATAATTATACTCCAGCAAAATGTCCCCCCCCCCCCGCCCGGCCCCTAAAGGCTGTTTACAACAAAAAAAGCTGAGTACATTTTCTATCTTCCTCAGATCCCCAGTAGAGGACCCCTACTCCAGGCCTTGCAGTGGTGTCCGGTCCCGAGCTCGAACCCCCGCCCCGACAGTCCAGGGCTATAGGACTGGTCATCAGGCCAGGTCGGACCTTCCTTTGAGAGAGACCAGCACCGTCAACAGCAAACCGCCGCTAGCTCGCCACAGCAGGGAGTATCTGCCAGAGGCACGGACAAGTCCCTCCAGACAGGCAGTCGACGGTCCTGTTGGGCGGGTAGACGGGCTCATTGACAGTAACTCTTATTACTGCGTCATACGCAGTGGGAATGCCAACCAGGGCCGTACAGAGCCTAGCGGACCCGGTCAGACCAGATATTCTCGTCAACTGAAAGACATCGTCAACAATAAAGGGAACCAATCGGTTGTCCTGACCGCTGACACAGCCTCGCTCCTACTCCAGTCTGGCTCCCCTCTGGTAATTCGCTCAGCCTCTGAGGTTTATTCACGTGACACTATCAGGTCAGCCATTCGTAAAGTGTCAGAGGCCAACAGAAACAACCGTTCTGCCAATGTGCAACGGCGGAGCAAATCTGGAGTAACTCACGATCGGAACCCAGTCAATAGGACAAACAACCTTACCGTGACCAGGAGCAATTCTCTCCATAGCGCTCCGTGTGAGGAGAGGCGACTCCGCCGATCGCAAAAACACGTAGTGTCTGATGGTGTAGGTGGCTTAGAATCTGCAGCCAGATATTCTTCCGAGGATACGCTGAACCGCCTGCGCCGCCACTCACTCAAGAGACAGGCGGACAATGTCAACTGGATAAGCCTCTACAATCTGTCAGATGTGATTCCACCTGAATGGCAACAGCTGGTCGTCAGCCAAAGTCAACACGGCTCACTCTCTCGTGCACGGACCGCGCCGGACCCGCACCAACTCTATGAGCTCGCCATGACCTCGCGCACTGTCGGCAAGACATTGCCAGTTACCAAGGTATCCAATGGAAAAGGGCGAGCAAAGACACTCAGTCCTTCCAAACATGGTTACCATCCACGAAGTCAGTCGCCAACATTCAAACGTTTAGTTGCCGCTTCCGAGCGCCTTTCAGAAACTCTCAAAGGCGGTTCTCAGAGCTCGCCACAGACCTCGACGTATATTTACGAAGACTCTTATAGCACGAGTAGTGACAGCGTCAAAGGTCTTCAGTTATACAACGAGATCATTAACAAGTGCAGTAGTGATCTGACTGTAAGTGACTCCACTAGTACTCAGGGCACTTCCCCGAGAAACAAACGCAGGGCTCGGGAGGCTAAGAAAATCCCGAACGGTCAACCTACCAAATACAGAGATAAATCTGATATAGATCTGACAGTGCGGAAACAACGGGCGGCCACACGCGAACAGAGACAGATGAGAGACAGTCGTCGAGACGTTTCTCTAGAGAGAACAGATCCGCGAGCCCACACGCCCACTGAGGATCTGACGATCATCAACGACGAGAACTATCTGACAAACATGCTGACGCACGGAGAGACGGACCCAATCGCCGAGGTGGAGGCTGCAAACAGGGAAGTCCTGCCCACCCAGCTCCATTTCTTCCTGCCTCAGCTGGCAGACGGGATGAGCGAGGTCTCTGGGCCGACCTTGACCTCCAGAAGCCATTACCAAGAACAGCGCCTCGAGTTATGGAGCCGGCGGGAATGGGCAGATAACCAGAGCAGGAAGAGTTATCCCTCCGACACAAACAATAACAAACTTTCTCACCAGCAGAAACATAACTCAGAGAATTATTTTAGACAATCCTCGAACTCCAAGCAAGCCAAACAGACAGCCAGTGAACAGGGGAGGAGAAACGTTTCTAAGGAGCGCGTGACGGCACGCGATGTCAAAAACGGCTGTCTGACCTTGAACACTGACCACGCCACGCCCCCTGGAGAGGAATACTCCAGACAGAGGCGGCACATATCACCTATGAGAACTGGTCAGAAAGGCGAGCGGCCGTCGAGGAAGAAAGTGGCCTTACCTGTGAGGACTGGCTACTATCTGGAGGCTCAGCTACCAGGAGAGACGCTGAAGAAACAACTGGACGATTTCCCCACCCTGGTCTCCATGGACTACTCAGACACAGACTCCACCTTACCTGTACGGTGACCATATACGATATTTCGCGCCCTGTGGGTCGCACTCTAACACATTTTAATCAGCAGAGATCAGAACAGACTGAACATTTCAAAATCGACATTCTTCACCGCCTTAAGAAAAGAGACAAATTCTCCAGGGGTAGATGTTACAGTTTCTTGTACAGCGGGGGCCTTTGATAGAGTTTTCAGTTTAATCTACATGTATTGTTTGACACTCGCACTTTTCAAGACAAACCTAAATGGCTGACACAAGCCACTTCACTGCTAATGTCAGTACGATCTACGTACAAAGAGCGGTCTTTTCTGTGCAGGAAAATGTACGTGTTACGTCCATAGTCAACTCACCACCAACCACCCTCTTTCGCTTCTGATCCAATGTTCCGACCACTGACCGTACAAGTGTTTTGCTTGATCTACGGTATATACATGTATATGTACGCAGAATAGTTTGATGGATGCTGCACGCTGACGATTGGTAGATGACCGGGCGATCAGAGTCCAGATCGGGCGTATAATCTGCTTGTTCATGTAACAAATTAGTAACTGAGTAACAGTCAACATCTGATTGCTTGCTGGATACGTGTAGTTAGAGGACAGGTGCCGGTTGAGTCGGTCGCGCACACTGGGCGGTTCGTGTCAGACGTAAAATCAGGTTGTTTATAAAACAAGTCAAAATCAGAACCCACGATGAAGCATCTCCTGATGTAGACCTAAACGTACATCTGACTAGTAGTGTCTGCGGTGATGATGAATGAGGACAGTCGCGAGATGATGTATAATAGGTTTGTCTTTCATAATTACATGTAGGCCTACATACATTGTCTTCTCCGGAGCCAATGTTACTACCTGTACAATTTGGCCTTTGCATCCGCTAGCCTGCTCCCTGTATTGTGAAAAGCCACACAATGTCGAGACTGAGAATGTTTGTGTATGTGTGGGGTACGAACTGATAGTGCAGTTTATATTTCAAGCTATTTGTTAACTTTCATCTGTTCACATTGTACATGTATTATATGAATGTCATATTGTATCAACCTATAAATTTGGCTTAAATCTTCAGAATCTCTTTGATTCTATAAATTGATATGATTGAGTGTTAGTGATAACTTGTGTCATGATCGAATGTGCTAAGTCTATGTCTCAGCAGTTGTTCCATTCCACCAGTGGACTCACTCAGAATCTTTCCCTAGCGACAGGCTTGGTCACGTGGTACCTTAGCTGAAATCAGATTAAAAAACGCTTCTTAATAAACACACAAACACAATACCATCATCTTTCCTCTTGCCATGTTTGACAACATTGCTAAGCCAAAATAATTAAACTGAATTGCACAGTAATGACCGACATGATATGAACTTCTCACAGCGTGGTGTGTTCCATGGCCAGGCACCTCACACTGTCACCAGATCTGTCTCAAAAATAACTTTCCCTGCCCCACATTTCAAAACCCTTTGGAGATAATGTCATCAAATTTGGAACAAGATACATTTATTATATTACTCGCTATTTAACGTAGTCGCCATCATTATCCAATCACTTCTGCCATTGAAGCAATCAGCTTTCAAAGGCGCCGACATAGGTCTCTTTGTCCAGCATTCTAAGAGCAGTTTTTGTGGCTAAAATAATGCCCTTGTCTGAAACCGCTGTCCCCGAAGATGTTCTTTCATTTCAGGAAAAAGGTGGATGTTCCAGGGGGCCAAATCAGGAGAATATCGGAGATGATTTAATATTTCCCAGTTATACGAAAACAACAAAGAAAACTTGGGACGCACGTCATTTGTTGTTCCTTTTCCTCTTGATTCAGCAAATGGGGCATTAATTTTCATTTAGCGAACATCTTATCACCCAAGCTTATCACCAAAATTCCGTGAAGCGAAACAGAAGAAATGGCAACTTCATGTGATATATCCCTGCGTGTTTTCCTTTTGTCTTCAACAATAGCTGTCTTTACAGTAACGATATTGGCATCTTCACATGCCTTCCACCTCCAGGCTGTGATCCTTCCTCAACACTGATTGGCCCCTGATGAATCTTTCTTACCCATGATCTGACGGTTTGAATAGTTGGAGAATGATCTCCTAAAGCAGCTTATATAGACCTTGAATTTCTGGTGGCTTTCTTTCCCAAAAGAATCGTAGATTTTATCACTGTTCTCATGTCATAACTGGAGAATGAGTTTCTCACAATGTTGACGTCCATTATGCTGGTTAAACTAATGAAAGATGGTGTAAACAAACGCCTATATATAACTTTGATTCCGTTCAAGGCAGTGCCATAAGGTTTTTCCGCAATTTCTGTACATGTTGGTGTTCATTTGTGTGAAGTTTCTGGCATTCACTTTAATCATCCAAAATACCTATATCGAGGTGCGCACCCTTGCTATATACATTAATAATAATAATAATGATTCATGTATTATTATTTTTCAGCCATTTAGTTTATTTCAAGATTTCACATGGTAGGGGAAGTTATTTTTTAGACAGATCTCGTACTAGTGTTATCAAATGAAACATTCACTACCACTATGTGAGACTCAAAACCAGTCCATTGGATGCTGCACTCTCTGCACTTGATTTCTTGGTCTCATAATAAAACCAAAATTAACAAACGCACTTGTCACTTCGGATCAATGGCCTGCCCACTCTCAATTTTACTGTCAGTTCATGGGTCAATTGATGCTCTATGTCACCAGCTCATAGCTGTGGTGGAGAGAGAGTGGGTCGTCGTCTTTGTGGCTTGATGGCAAACATAGGCAGAATTTGATTCCCATCAAGACAAGCAAACTGGTTTGGTTAAGCCAACAATTTTCCCATTCACCGTCAATTTTGTTTGTCAATTCTGGATCATCAAACCGAATTGATAGTGCCGCTTGATCATGAATGGGCATCTTCTCTCTTGATTTATAACAAGCCACAACTGTTCACTGTCCAAATTTTACTGATGATTCCATCTTTCCTCTCACATTACAAGCATGTAAAACAACAACAAGAACAACAAAAAACACTGAGAACATTTCCTTCTATCACATTTATTTACTTCCATGTACATTTGTCAATAAATGCCGAGAGATATAAACAAACATAAAGATTCACCCAAACATACAATTAGAACATTGGACCTGTGGGCACACGGCTAATACAGGATAAGACAAGACACCTGAGCTATACTGGCAAACATCAACTAATTGGTGGACTCTCTCTCAACTGACTAAAGATTTCGGCAGCGTATGACCTTTCACTGATCAAGAGTTTAAAGTCAACTGAACATAAAATAAACTTTAAAAATGAACATTAAATATGTTAGATAGGCTACTGATATTCTTCATTTCTACTTTATATTTTTTTCTCTGTTCTGCCCAAAAATGGCCCAGCTGGAGATTCCAAGTGATAGTACATTCAAGGATGTGAACAATACTCATGTACCAGTACTTCAAACCTTGGCACTGAGATGTGAATAGAATCTGTTTGCGTATAATTTTGTGAAATTGTTGTTCTCTTTAATTTCGACAGCATGTCAAAAATCTGACTATGCTGCCTGTCATATCAATAGTTGTAACACATATGACTATAACATACGTATTACTATACACTACTATACTATACACATAAACAATTACATCAATAGAAATAGTAACCATTCAGAACAAATGACCAAATTCTGTGACTCCCATTCATCCATCTATCTTTGACAAAAATCAGGACTATTATATCTGCATATAAAATAAATTACATCTATTTTTTCACATCAGGTATTCACATAAAAGTAACATTTAATAACTTGCTCATCTCTACTCACTCACAGAATGCCAATGAAACCCAATACATATGTCTGTACTCCTGCGCAACATGGCAATCTCATCTTACAACTCAGAATCACATTCCATTGACCTCCTCAATTTTCAATCTAGCTTAGAATATATGCCTTAGCTTCTCTGCCTGTTACATTTTTTTTTCATTTTGGTTTGCCTTTTATCTGAGTGAGTTGGCTATAAAAAAAAAAAAACTGACACACTGTAGTAAAATACTCTTGTGATTACCAGGATGTAATACAGACGAATTAGTATTTTAAGTCATTTAACAGGAAAATAAACTCTTGAGAACAGAAAAATCAGTCATGGTGGAAAGTCCGTACGGCCAAATACACAACTGAGCAAGGAGAAAAGATTTCATGAAAACCTTTGACGATCGCGTTCATGACTACTTCTAGCAACTTTTGCGCTACCATCATTCATGTGGCTGAAGTTATCAATCTACAGAACTGGGCTGAGCTGACATACAGACATCTGCCGCCACAAGCTAGCTTATATAAAGCTGATCAAATTATTTCTTTGACAATACATATATTCTGACACTGCAGATAACATATGCAATTCCGTTACACTGCAGGACATTACAAAAAAATTACATCTGCACTTGCGATTCCAGATTTCCCACATACTAAAAAAAAAATTTATGATGAGAAAAATGATTAATATATGCATATGAAACTGAATGATTGTGATTGTGTACAAATGTATCTGCCAGACAAAGTGGGCCACCCACTGATAGGAGAATGAAACCATGGATACACTCTGACTATAACAATTGCTGTACATAATATGCTCTAGAATAACATTGTCCTCTCTGTATGTACACATCAAGGCTACAATCCACATTAGACACTGAACTGACAAACATAACTATGTGAGGGATACGTATGTGAAAGATAGTGAGGGGGAAAAACAAATGAGCCCATAACCATAGCGGAATTTACAAAAAAAAAAAAAAAAAAAAAAAACAATAAACAGCATTAAGAAAAGAGGTGGAAACAAAAGGGGGTAAGGAAAGGTTCGAGACACCCACTAAACTACGTACATGTTGAGACATGGTAGTTCGGATCACAGCCTGTTATGATGAGGTGTGTGCATCGTTTCAAGGCCACCGACTTGTCCGCCAGCCACCTAAACTTGCAACACGGTACTTTTTTTTTAAAGGTTTTTGATTTATTGACGTGCAAAGAAGAAATAAAAATCTGAAGGGGGAGTAGTTATTATGTGAAGTGAAAAAAAACTTTAAAAAAAAAGAAAATCCTTCGTAAGGTGGGCTAACTGTACATTTCTGATGATATAATGGTTTTTATCATTTAATCGACTGGTGCCGAAACTTAACCCTTTCGCTGCCAGGGAACACAACCATTTCAAATTTCTAAACACAGAGACTTTACTTGGCATGATGAAAACAAAAACGCACCGTAATTCTAAAATTCAGGCCTGCTAAACCTTAAAATGTTATCATGTTTATTGTCAAACTTGACGATCACATCTGACAGCATATGGTGCATCACCAGACAGACCAAACTGGAAAAAAATTGGTTCTTTCTTCTCTATGTTGAACATTTGACCACAAAAGAAAGTTTCAGATTTTCTCTCCAAACCCACATATCCTCATATGACGTGTTCTAGACTCATAATATGTAAAATAATCCCTGATTCTCACAAAGCCGGGAAGTTTTTTTTTGTTGAGCTTAAATAGAGATCATCTGTGAGAAACTTACATATCACATCCTTGGGTATGAATCTGAAGCCATATAATGGCAACCAGAAATAAAAAAAATACACATACACACACACACATAAAACAAAAAGAACAACAAAAAACAGTTCTATCTTCTCAAGATACGAAAAATTACCCAAAAATATATATACAAGAACTATTTTTAACACATTTTTACCCCAGACATGACACACATTCATTGGAAAAACAGCCACTTCATCAGATTTCATACTGTACCATCCCAGCTGTGGTTAGATGTGATGTCATGTATATAATTCAATACGTGGGAGAACATACTAAATAACAAAACATATAGAATGACATGGAATGCACTGACAAAGTTCTGATGTAAAACAGCTGTTGTTTAGACATGATTGCAAGTGAAGATATGTTGCTGATTTGTGTGCAGTCAGTTTCATCCACACTGTCTAAACAGCCAAACTGATCAAGAATAGCTAAAGCAGGATTAGCTAAGTATAAAAAAATATTCAGTCTGTGGTAGAAGGATATGATGTGACACATTTTGCAATTTTCAGCCATTGTGTGCTGAAAAACTTTTACACACCAAATCGCACAAAAAGATATTACATCATCATAAAATAGGTTCTTTTTTTTTTTTTTTAGCCAAAGATCTCGAAATACCCAGTTGATACAAAGAGAATTCAACAAATTTTTCATACTAAAAGCAGCGGCAGTTTTTTTTCCTCCCCTCCGCACAAAAAAAAAAAAAAGAAAGAAAGAAAACTAAAAAACATGGAGTAATGATGAATCTACATGAGCATGTCAGCTAGAGTCCTAAAACAACGAGGAAAAAAAAAAAAAGGTCCTAAGTATCGGTCTCAGTTAGTCATTGAACTTGCGGTTAGGGTTTGATCCAAACAACATCTGTCTGAGCTGAGGCTGCATCTGCCAGAGTAGAGAGAACAGCATTCAGTCACAGTTGATCACAGTTACTGTTTTTTTTAAGAAGATCTACAAATATATTCAGATGTGGAAGATTTCAAAGAAAATGCATTATCTAAACATACCAACAATGAGGAACTTCCTCCTATTCAGCCTGCTGTGAAGCTAGAGAGCTTAAACTTTTTTTTATATTTGCTTGGTAGTTACAGAAAGATTCATTCATGGATGAAAGATTTTATACCAACAACATAAAAGTCCAAGATTTCAGGAATCACTTTTAATGCTTTGAATTACTTTTCCACATTGACACACCAATCTTCCATACCAAAACATCCACACCATTTCACTGAGTAAAATATTGCTATGAACTCGGCTGCCACAAGTAAACACAGTAGAAAACAGGCTTAGCTAATTAAAACAGAATAATTATGGGAAAGAAAAACATTTAATGTACTGAGGATTTTCCCATCCATAATTCAGAAAATCAGTGGCTTACAAGGATAAATGTTACAGAAAAGGCTGAAAATTTCTGTAAAAGTAGGGAAACACTAATTTTTTTTTTTTTGAGTAATGAAGCAGACAATCTACCCCCAGGTTTTTAGCATGACAGAATGAAACAGTACAACATTAGTGCAGCAAAATTTGAAAAAATCTTCTGTAAAAATTTATTTGAAGAAATAGATGACACAATGTCGACAGAGGACAGATCATCACAATAATACTAATAACCAACCAGCACTGATGCAACCTTGCAGGTAACAGTGTGCTTATTTTCTATACTTTTGTACAAACTCTGGAAGTCTACATATAAATATCTAACACTCTTCATGGGTTGTCAAAGGGAAGACACAGCAAGATGTTTCCGCCAGGAGCTTAACGTTTCAGGAGTAAGGTAGAGAACTGCTAGTCTTGTCTTCTGCGTCTTCCCTTCCCTCATGTGAACAATTGTGATGACAAATATGAATCCTATTCAGATTATTCTCAATGGTTTAAGTACGCATTTCAATCTCCCGGGATGATTATCTCGTATTTTATTCCCAATAATGAGAAAGCGAGAAAACCGCTTTCATGTGGTTGAAAGACATAAACAGACCGAAGCATCAAGAGAGAATTCTCAAGTGTAAAATAATGAGCGTTTAGTCAAATAATGTTTTGGCTTATAACAATCACAGATCTGAAATGATGAAGCAAACTTGTTGCAGGGTCTATCAATGTGTCAGCAGTGAACTATCTTTGACTTACCTGATACGAGATCAGTTTTAGACGTTCATCTAGTGTGTTGTTGATTGTGATTTTATCTCCTAATGAGCTGAGGACCACTCCACCAATCCTAGGGACAAGATGGAACATACAACTATCATACAAGCATAATACATTGATCAAACAAAAATCTCACCTCACAATCTTAGTGAAACAGAGCCCTTAGGATTAATACCTAGTATGTCTATGTATTAAATGTTCAATTATCACATCTACACAGGATGGCCATATGATCATTTGTGATCATAAAAATAATCCCTTCACTTATCTGGCTGTAAGATCTATGTACTAGGAGACTGTGATGTAAACTGACTGATAAACAAAACCTCTGTTGTAATGATTCTGAAATGCTGCATGGTAAAATGAAAGGAACATTGTAAACCTTGAAGTCTTCATGTTCTACATTAACTCACTCAATCCCCTGGCCAAGATATCTCAGTCCAAATGGAAAGCACATTGCTTCTCCTGGCCAAGATATCTCAGTTGGACTTGAAAGCACATTGCTTCTCCCGACTGAGATATTTCAGTCAGAATGGAAAGCACATTGTTCCTACTGGCCAAGATATCTCAGTTGGACCGGAAAGCACATTGCTTCTCCTGATTAAGATATTTCAGTCAGAATGGAAAGCATATTGTTCCTCCTGACCGAGATATCTCAGTTGGACTTGAAAGCACACTGCTTCTCCCGACTGAGATATTTCAGTCAGAATGGAAAGCATATTGTTCCTCCTGGCCAAGATATCTCAGTTGGACCGGAAAGCACATTGCTTCTCCCGACTAAGATATTTTAGTCAGAATGGAGAGCACATTGTTTCTCCTGGCCAAGATATCTCAGTTGGACCGGAAAGCACATTGCCTATCCTGACCAAAATATCTCAGTTTCCAAGTCTGTTGTGCTGAAATATGTCTACAATGTGTCGATCAGCTGATCCTCCCAGTTGCAAGCTCTAAGTCTTGTGTGAATGCAATGATCAACTTCGCTTGGTTCAGAAAACGGGCTTTTCCTTGGCTGAAATGTACCTTGACTGTAAATTCCATAATCCCTCTGCAGGAAATTGGTTGGGAATAATAGTCACATAAAATTTGTGGTTCTTTCCTAAAAGAAAATCAAACGAAATTCAGAACCAAGATCTACTTCAGTCATGGGATGTGATACGCCTCCCCGTCTGACCGAGATATCTCAACCATGGGATTGGGTGAGCTTTATCAGTCTCTGACATACATTATCATCATCGAAACATTTTCAATATTTGTCTAAAAAATGCTCCTATCTCTATAGATGTTGTGACATAACTACAGTAACCACAAACTTCATGTTGAAGATGTATCAAATACCATACATGATTGTTACTTGAGCTAAGTTTCATGGTAACTGAGCAATCTTTAGTGATTCTGATGCCATCTGCTAATGTGGGTAAAATGCCCCTTTTTGAGGTGTTTAACTAAAAAATTGCTGGGACTGAATCTGTTTAAAGAAAAAAATCAAGGTTACTAATTGTGGATTTCATGTTTAACTCTCAATCTTCTTTTCCTAAAGATTTTGATCACCGGTGGTCGATGGATTTACACGTCAAAATTTTAATGAAAACCTATTCAAAAGGCCATGAAACCTATATGTATTAATGGTTAAGCTTTTTCCTCACGAAAAACAACGAAAACATCATGAAACGAAGGATTATATGTGAATAAGAAAAGAGAGAAGTTGACGATCGCTTTCGCTTCCAGCTTCCGGCGCCATCTTTGATTTTACGTTCTGCT